>JAYJMF010329695.1:0-12905 GCA_036873715.1 Salvia sclarea
TAGGATATACACTGCAAACCGTAGATCCTTGGAAGCCCTTGAGCAGATGTGTTGTACGTGTTATCACGAGTAGGGTTATGTCATCTCTAAGAAAAACTTGTTCTAGTCTAAACTGGTGATGTGGGAGCCTCTAGAACAGCTATACTATCATCTTTTGAACTCCGCTGCTTCCATAATATATAATTATGGTCTTTAAATAATTATTCTCTTTTAAATATTTGTCCTTTGGATAACATATTTGCTCAAAGGCTGACGACCCGTCAATTCCGCATAGGATGGGGTTGGCGGGCTGTCACATATCAGATCCTACCATTTGAATCTCCCACAACTTCTTCACCAGATTTGTCAGCATAACTTCTCCATCATCGACGCATTGATTCTTATACTGAAAATTGCTCGCCATTGAGCTTCAACATTATTATTTTGGATCTTTTTCCTATTTCTTAATTTCGTTCTACTTATTGCGGAAAAAAAGATTGTTGCAATTATACAACGAATTAAAATTTGTAAAAGAACATAATTATTTTATTGCTAAATTTGGAAGGTTTGCTTAGAAATTTATTTGTTATCGAGTATTAAAATTGGATGTGCGAAAAAATGAGAATATTATGTTGTTATTTTAGTTATGTGACATTGAAAAGTAGCGTAAAGTGGTATAAAGTGATGATAGAAATATTATTTAAATTTGTGTGAGTAATAAAGATGTTCTAAAAAAAAACGTAACACTTTCGTTGGGACGGCCCAAAAAGAAAAACATAACACTTTCATTAGAACGAAAGGCAATATTATTTAAAATTATGTGAGTAATAAAAATATCCTTAAAAATAAACGAGCCAATATCTAAAGGAAAGAGGGAGTAGTTATTCTCATAACATATAATTTGTGATGATAAAGTTATAAGTAATTAACATTTATATAATATAATATAATATAATATAATATTTTAAAAGAAAAAAAATATTTTGTTTCACCCCGTGCGTATGCACGGGTGGAATACTAGTTTATGAATAATACTACTTGCTTAAAAGAAAATGAAATATTTATTTATACAACTGATACAATGGATATATTTACAAATAAGACATTTTTAACATCATATGAGACTTTTTATAATACGAATAAATTAAACTTTTATTTTATTAGTGTGTTGGTTGGATTAGGCGAACTGCCATCCCAGTCGGGCTAAATGGGGGTTAGACCCACGGAGGGTTCAACTTTGGGTTAGGTCAAGTTTTCTTATTACTTAAAAATTTAAGTCTCGATTTTTATTCTCATAATATCTGCGCTGCCCTAGCCCATACTTCCTGCCATTAAAACATTAAATTATAGGTGTCCATATATATATCCAATCGACTTTGGACTTAATTTTATTCCCAATTTAATAATACTAGTTTAATAATTTTGATATAAAAAATGCCAGACATGCGTCACCTGTCTAACAAAGTTTTTGTGACGTCGAGGATAATTCGCACTTCTTGTTGAAGTGCTATTGAAATAACTTTTGTGCAATATTATGTACCAGAAAGGAAATATAACTCTTAAAAAACGTGACATGCTAGACTTAAAAATCTATTAATATCATCTCCATTTCTGTAATGATCGAAAATAGAAACTTCTTCAAATTAAGAAGCTAGGACTCAATGTGTGTAAGCAATTTGAAAAAAGTTATCTACTTTCCTAGAATCATCTAGAGACGAAAAAGCAATATATATAAAGATTAAAGAGCGTGTTTGGTTGAGAATTTAAGAGATTTTGACATTTTTTAAACTGAGAGAATTGTGTACGCAATAAAGAAGTTACTTTATACTTTAAAATTTAAGTTGGAAGGAAACTTTGATCGTAAGTGTTAAACCATGTGCGCGAAAGTTGATTGAAGAATTATTTGTTACAAAATTTGCAGGATTTGCTCAGAGTTGTTTTCATTTAAATACTCATATATATTTGGCTAATTAAAATAGTAATATCATATTTAAAAAATTCTTAAATAAAGCTCGAAATTTTCCAAAAATTTACTATAATAATTCGAAGGGCCTTGTAAAATTTACAAGCAATGAGCTTATACTTCATCATACCAATTCACATATCTCCTGTCAGAAACAAAAGCTAAAAAAATAAATATCACATATATCTAATAAATAAGGTTGCATGATCATCATATCCAGAATAATATGGAATGATAAAATGAAATATGAGATTTAAATACTTTACAGCTTTATAAAAATCTACCCAAGAAAGGTATCTTAGGACCACCACAAGCAAAAGTGACTTTTCCTCTAAGCTGGCCAACAGTGAATTCATTCTTGTCTTGATTGTTATAAATCTTACTCCAATTGCACATATATTAATTCACTTTAAATTGCATCATTTTTTTTCCTTACATCCCTCTCGTGTTTACAGACAAAATTTGAAGTAATTTCTTTCGTGTAAGTCGTCATGGTTCAGAAGAGTAAGTTCCGAGGGGTGCGACAACGCCATTGGGGCTCTTGGGTGGCTGAGATCCGCCACCCTTTACTGTAAGTTCTATTCAGACTCTTATACTTTGTTTTTTTATCGACAATATTTTTTCCTATTATACATCTGCTCGATCGGAAATATTTCAAATTTTTATATTTTTGGCCCAATTTTCATATTCTTGAATCTACCTAAAAGAAATGCTTGCAATAAACTCTAGCTAATTAAAAGCACATTTCCATGTCCATTTCTTCGTGGAATATACATTTCTCAAATATAAGAAATTCTCCTCCAAAATTTATTGTTATTAGTATATATATAGTTCAAAGTTAGTTGAAAAGGACCCAAAATTATAATTACCATTTAAGTATATTGATCCTCATTTGAGAAATTTAAGTAGTAACACTTTTTTGCTTATATTTTGTAATTGCATTAGTTAAGATTGTGTGATGTAAAATATATATAATAGGAAGAGGAGGGTATGGCTGGGGACTTTCGAGACGGCGGAGGAGGCGGCGAGGGCGTACGACGAGGCGGCGGTGCTGATGAGCGGCAGAAATGCGAAAACAAATTTCCCAGCTGTTTGGGAAGAGAGCAGCGGCAGCCTTATCAGCCAGAAGCTTCGCAAATGCTGCAAATCGCCTTCGCCTTCGGTGACCTGCCTGAGGCTGGACAACGAGAGCTCCCACATCGGAGTGTGGCAGAAACGGGCCGGCTCCGAATCCGACGCCAACTGGGTCATGACCCTTCAGCTCGGGAAGAAGGAGATCTTCAATCATCACCGCAGCACAGACCAGGTCAGGGATGAAGAGGACAAGATTGCACTGCAAATGATTGAAGAACTTATGAATTAATTACTTACCTATCATCACCTCTAAATTGCATCTTTCTTTTTTCTAAATCGGAAGGGTTGGTATAACCATACACATGGACTTTAATCAGCCCAATTCATTTCCTTTTAAGTTATTTTTGGACTTATGTGTTTCTAAAGAAAAAAAATTGGACTTATAAGACAATATTGGAGTCCCGCGCTATACTTTTGACCTCATACATTAACCTCTCTTACTATAGGCTAACACACAGATTTAACATAAAATGATGAGGAAGTTAGTTTTTTCAATTTTCATGTGTCATCCTTTTAAGTGTCACACTTTTGAGGGAGATGGGATATATTACATATATAAGAAAAGGCAAAAATTGCAAAATTCATATGTAAAGTGCACTGATCACCTAAATTAGCATTCATAAGATATCACACTTATAAATTAATTAGCATAAGTGAACCAGAGTATGTCTATAATAATCAATACATCTAGAAACTTAAAAGTTACAAATATAAGTACTTAAAGAAAACGTTGTTCTTTCAAATGAATTGATATTTCGGTATTTTGTTGAGTGACAATTTAAAGTGAAAAACAATTACTTAACTGTTTACATGAATTGATATTTTGAAATTTTGTTGAGTAACAATTGAAAAGAATTGATATTTCAATATATCGTTCAACAATAATTGATATGAATTCATATCTCGATATTTTGTTGAGTACTTTTAAAAAGAAAAAAAAAAAGGTGCCCTTTTGCAATGGTGGGTAGGGGGATGGTTAAGTTTGAACACTAAATCTATCATTCACAAAATGAAGGTCGCATAATTTGAGTATTTCAAGAGGACTAAAATGTCTTTGAAATTATTAGAAATACTACTTAGACTAAAATTTAGTACTCTTAGAAAATGTGTAAAGTGTGTGTATATGAGAGAGAGAGAGAGAGAGAGAGAGAGAGAGAGAGAGATTTCGTATGATTTTCTACAATGGGAAGATAGTAAGGTATAGAAAAAATAAACGAATAATATAAGCTTTCCTTGTCAACTGCCCACACGAAATAATTCGTTCTACACTAAAGACACACTACCACATTCATTATGCAGTAAATTGAGTGATTGGGGTTTAGAGTCTTCAAATCTTCAATGGTATTTGGTAAATGAGTACTTTGGTACTTTCCGATGCACAATTAAATTTAATTATAATTAATAAATTCTAATTGAAAAAAATATCTTAATTAGATATTAATGAGTCCTATTTTAAATTGATGAATCATAATTGGAAGTATCAATGTATCATCACCTATGAAATAATGGACGAACTTTAGGTACGACTTTCACTTGAAATTATTGCAGAATAATATGTGGAAGTGGAACATTGAATTGTTAAGTTGAAAGCATTGCACATTGAGTTGCACACTTTTTTTAGTACATTTCATGTTTGGACCGAATTCATAGTAAGACAAATTTGCTTTACCATACGACCATCCATACCTACTATGATCTTAATAGTTTTAGAAAAGTTAAACATCAATTATATCCTAACGTTGAAATTTGCCCAACTTCGTAGTATTTGTCTACTCCTCATCTATTGATATCATTCTTTGAAACCCAAATGACTCGTGGAAATCAAGATATTTTTCGGCTCGTAAAATCCAATTAAATGATGGATCAACGTCCTCAAAACAAGATAAATCTATTTTTATTTTCTGGGTGATTTTGGATATAGTTCTACTTAATACTCACTTATCAAACATGTTGAACCATATCACGTGACCAGTTTGAGCAATTCTCCACGACGGCACAAGCTACAAACACAACTACTTTTGCAGTAGGGGTGGGTCGGTACGGTATACCGAAAATTTTTCGCCATACCGTATACCGTACCGAAAATATCGGTATAAGAAAATCGATACCGTTGTCGTGCCGAAGATCGGTATACCGAAAATTTCGGTATGTGATTTTCGCATACCGTTGCCGTACCGATAATTCGGTATACCGTACCGATAGTCGGTATACCGTGCTTTCATGGTATACCGATATACCGACATTTACGGTATATACCGAAATTAACGGTATCGACGGTATATACCGAAATTACATTAAATAAATATAAATAATAATATAAATTTATTAAAATAAATAAATATGTATATATAAAATACAAAAAAAAAATCAATATGTACCGGTATTACGGTATATACCGCCATACCGGTACATACCGGTGTTTCAATAATACCGAAATACCGGTATATGCCGAATTGATCGGTATATACCGAAGTTCGGCACGGTAACGGTATACCGGCGGTATCAGACATTCCATACCGTTGTCGTGCCGAAATCCAACGGTACGGTATCATACCGTACCGAAAATTGCAGTATACCGAAAATGTCGGTATTTTCGGTATTTTTTCGGTACAATAAGTACAGTATATGGTATTTTCGGTATATTTTCCCAATCCTATTTACATGCTACAAAGCAACAATCCCCTGTTTTCCCCCTCTACCAAATTAATAAAAGGAAACAATACCTGAGCCCTTTGTGTACCACAAAACAAAAGAACAATAAATCAATCCTTCTTCATACACACGATTCTTCTTCTCTTTTTCTCAAATCCAAATAGACCGAAACACAACTCCAAATTGCTAAAACCCACTAATAATAAGACCAGAAACAAAATAACTCGAAACATTTCTAACAATAAATAATAAGATAGATTTGATAGCTATTCAACATATCTCGCTCTGAAATTTCTCAAAGAAAGCATAAATTGATATGACTATGATTAGGAGTTCGTATTGATGCACAACTTTGAGCCGTACCTACTCCCATTTGTTTGACTCTTGAGAAGAAACTTAAATTGTATCTTTAAGGATTGAATAAATCATAGGCTACAATTTGATATTTATAAACGTACGGCACCCATAATGGACTCAGACTCAACGACAAGCCGATGAACAACACAATACCTGCTAATAACAATTACTTTAATTAGCCAAATCACTTAAAAGTAGTGGAAAAAAATCCTAATAATTATATAAAATACAGGCATATCACTTCTCGATGCCCCATAAAGAGTGCCACGAAAATCAATACAACCCCAACAAAATCCTCTTCTTTGACTCCGCCAATGCCTTCTCTTCCTCCGATTGTTGTGGCGAAAACATAGCTTCCTCGTGCAATTACACCATTTGCAGATTTGCCGATGGCGATCAATGGGCAGTTGCTGGGAAAGGGGAAGCTGCTATAGCTAGTTTCTCAAATTACATTTTTATTATTGCTTTTCTTTTTTAATAGTTATGCGGAATCAAATATTGAAGATTAAAATAACAATATGCTTAGATTGAAATATTAAGATTATCCTCATCTATAATTTTTTCACAATCCAATTTTTAATATAATATTCATTTTTCCCTCTTTCACATACACAATTTACAATCTATTATTTTACTACTCCATCAATGGTTTTTTTTTATAATCCAATCTTTCATTATAATATTCATTTCTCTCTCTTCCACTTACACAATATGTGAATATAATATTATTTCTAATTCCTCCAGTATCACTTTTGGGCACTTGTTAATAAAGCATTCCATGATTCTTTTTGCATCTAAAATTGGTCAGTGTATTGAGATTGTGAAAATATCAACATAAATTTTATTTTAATTTTTCTTTCATATAATTACTTTTGTCTTTTAGTAGGAAATATTGTCAAAAAATTGTGAATGCTCGTATTTTAATAATCTGTATAATTCCAGCAGAGTATTAAAGGTAAAAAATCAGAGCACAATTAGCAACTCACTTAATCATTTCGGTTTTATGGCATCAAAGCAATTAATTCGAAGAGATTTTACACTAGATCACTAAGATCAATTAAAACTTAATTGCACGTCAAAAGTAAATTTTATAGATCTACTATTACAGAACATATGCGACGTACATTACTATCTATAATATAATTCTCAAGGGTATATATTTAAATATAAGGATTAATAGTGTTTTATGTCCCTATATTTTAGCTTTTTTTCAAAATATTTCCCCAATTTCATTTATTCATAATATGTCCTCATCTTTCAATTTTTCCATAATATGTCCCGCTTGACAAATTCCGGCAACGGAAACTTCGTCGGATTCAAATGCGAACCATTTTTTTATGTCAACGTCAAAACGACGTCTTATTACCTCCAAAAAAATTTAGAAAATCAACATAAGCTAAAATCTCATTTTTATAGCTCTTTTTTTGTGCTGCTATACAGTACTAATTAACACATAACTAAAATCTCATTTTTGTAGCTCTTTTTTTGTATTGCTATATTAATTAGTTCAGGTGGATTTTAATTTATGTGGTTTTTTTTGGAGGTAATAAAACGACATCGTTTTGACGTTGACGTGGGAAAAAATGATTCGCACTTGAATCCGGCGGGATTTCCGTTTCCGGAATTTATCAAGTGGGACATATTATAAAAAAAATTGAAAGATAAGGATATATTATGAATTAATGAAAATTGTAGATATTTTTTGAAAAAAACTAAAAGATGGGGACATAAAATAATACTAACCCCAAATATAATGTGTGATACATTATTATTAAATACTTTGTTACTGTATTTTTCACTTTTGGAGCCTCGCTTAAAAGTTTAAAACCCAAAATCCCTAGGGTTTATCTTCCCTTTTCCAGCGCGCCCTATCTGCTTCGCAAATCTCACGCAGTTAAGTTCAAGGTAAGCATATAATACTATGAAGTTAATCTCTTATTTCCCGTTCGTTCTCGGCTGGAAATTGTACTCCAATTCGTAAATTTGAGCTGAAAGTTGGAAGGGTGTGTGTATCTTTACAGGAGAAAGATGGGCGAAGTAAAAGATAACGAAGTCTACGAGGAAGAGCTTCTCGACTACGAGGAAGAAGACGAGAAAGCCCCTGACTCTACCAATGGCAAGCCCACGGGAGAGACCGTCAAAAAGTAATGTTTTTTGCTCTAATTTGTAAAGTTTGATTCCTATTGCTTTGAGTAGGAGTTGTTTGTGTTGAGTAATGGTTGTTGACGTATCTGTAAATGCATAAATCGCGAAATTTTTAGTGGATTGGGTGAGGAGGGGTGTGGGTTGCTTGTCGAATCGAGTCTAGTGGAAATTTATTGTCTTTGAGGCGCGTGGTTTGCGGAGATCTGGAAATTATGTAGAGCTGTTAGAACTCTTTGAATGTGTGTGCAACTGAGTTTTGGGGAATGAGTGATAGATGGTCGGTGAGGATGCTTTCTTAATTAAGTTCGGAGAAGTGGTTTTGTAAAGTTCGTAGCTTTGTGGGTGAGGATGCAACCGTAACGTTTTTTCATCCATGTTTCCTTAATTCTACTGCAAAATCACGTTCCTTGCATTGTAATTGGTGAATTTAGTGTCTTCTCTGCTACTATCGTTATGAAGTATTTTCTTATGTTCTCTTTTGGTCAATGCAGGGGTTATGTGGGGATTCACAGCTCAGGTTTCAGAGATTTTCTCTTGAAGCCAGAGCTTCTTCGAGCTATTGTGGATTCTGGATTTGAGCATCCTTCAGAAGGTAGAACATCGTTGCTGTTGTTCAAGTTTGTAAAGTACTTTTCAAATAAGGATGGCATAGAATGACCTTAATTAACTTCTAGAGCACTGGCAAATTTTATTCCACATAGTTCACTAAAGTAAATACTTTCAATTAAAGATGAAATAGCATTGACCTTAATTAGATTCTGGAGCACCCATATATTTTGCTCAGAGTAGTTCACCAAATATTATATTACTCTTTTGTCCTGGTTGGTTGACTGAAAAATTCCTATTTCCAAAGCATTGAGACAACATCCAGAAAGAATCTTTACCCCATGCATAGGTGGATAATTTATTTACCTAGGGCCTTGCAGGTTAATAACTTCTAATCTTTCATGAGAATCAATGGCTTTGGTTTCTGCTTAAGTTTTTCCAATACAGTTTGTGCCCTTCCTTTTCTGTATACCTGGGTTGTTCCTTAACAGAAATCTTGTCAGCTTGCATATTATGCACCTACTGTTTTTGGATCTTGTATATTAACTGACTGACTATATGTTAATTTCCTTTTTTCAGGTAACATTTAATCTGACTATCTTGATTTCCATCCGAAAATTGGTCTGGTTAACCACTTTTAATTATACGAAGAACATTTTTACTGATTGAGGATTCATTCGTTCGGGTTTTCCTTGTACTTCTCAGTGCAACATGAATGTATACCTCAAGCTATCCTAGGAATGGATGTTATTTGTCAAGCTAAGTCTGGGATGGGAAAAACTGCTGTCTTTGTTCTCTCTACCCTACAACAGATTGAACCTGTTTCTGGCCAAGTGGCTGCCCTTGTCCTGTGCCATACAAGAGAACTAGCATATCAGGTACTTTGGAGATGCATATTCATGGTTTTGACATTGTCAGAATAATAAATGTTAATTTCCTTTTTATATATTAAAGTCAAATTGTTAATTATTTATTCTTGCTTTTTTTGGGCAGATTTGCAATGAGTTTGAGCGATTCAGTACCTATCTGCCTGATCTGAAAGTTGCCGTGTTCTATGGTGGTGTCAACATTAAGACCCATAAGGATCTACTGAAGAATGAATGCCCCCATATTGTTGTAGGAACACCCGGAAGAATATTAGGTCTTGCTAGAGATAAGGATCTTGGTTTAAAAAATGTAAGGCACTTCATTCTCGATGAGTGTGATAAGATGCTCGAGTCACTTGGTATGTTTCTTTTTCTATTTACTCCTAGTCTACAGTTCTAAACAAGGAAACTATCATACTTAAATAGTGACTTCTTACCAGACATGAGAAGAGATGTTCAAGAGATTTTCAAGATGACCCCTCATGATAAGCAAGTGATGATGTTCTCAGCTACTCTCAGTAAGGAGATCCGTCCTGTTTGCAAGAAGTTCATGCAAGATGTAATTTTCTTTAAACTTGTTTATCTTCATGCTGCACTTTTTAATGTTTTGTGATTCTAATTACCTCTGGAGTTACATAATTTGAGTTCTTGTTCTGAATGTAATCACTAATCAGACACCCTTGATCTTGAATCCTAAATACCAATCAGATGGGTAGATGACTCTGCAATTAGTTCTAGTGTTTTCCATTATGTTGTTATTACTTATATCCTATAGTGACATCATTCAACCCCAGAAACCAATAGGATGAGCAAGTTAGGCTACCATTAGATCATGTATATGTAATTGGCTTTAACATCTGTGAGTGGGTGTAAATGTATTCTATTTGAATTTCAGATGGTACCTGCTTAACTTTTGATTCAACTTTGTGTGTGGTGCTTTTATACTTGCAGCCAATGGAAATTTATGTGGATGATGAAGCAAAGTTGACTCTCCATGGGCTTGTACAGGTACAATGACTTGAACAGTTATGGAACATATATGTTGTTCTTTTTTCTTTTATTTTCTTTTTGATGGCGTGATTTGTGATTATGTTCTTTTGTTTCTTTTCCAGCATTACATCAAGCTGACAGATATGGAGAAAAACCGGAAGTTAAATGACCTTCTCGATGCCCTAGATTTCAACCAGGTTGTCATTTTTGTTAAAAGTGTCAGTCGGGCTGCCGAACTGAATAAGTTGCTTGTGGAGTGCAACTTTCCTTCTATATGCATACACTCTGGAATGTCTCAGGAAGAAAGGCAAGTTTTAATTTTAATGTTAAGGCAGATGTGTGATGAAACAGTATTGGGAAATTTTGTCCTAATTTCTTCTGCGCTGCTGCTTTTTCAGATTGACACGCTACAAAGGTTTTAAAGAGGGTTTGAAGAGAATCTTAGTTGCAACTGATTTAGTTGGAAGAGGAATCGACATTGAGCGAGTAAACATTGTCATAAATTATGATATGCCGGATTCTGCCGATACCTACCTACACAGGGTATGTCCTTCTCTAAGACTTTATGTGTGTTAATTGCTGAACACGATTGTGAAACTGATCACCTTACTGAATTTGCTGCTACTATAGGTGGGCCGAGCTGGCCGATTTGGAACCAAAGGGCTTGCAATTACGTTTGTATCATCTGCATCAGATTCCGACGTTCTCAATCAGGTAATATATCGACACGCTGTGCATTCCCCACTTTCAATGGGATCCTAGAGCTTCTGGGTTTAAAATGTGCCATTCTCCTGTTACAGGTTCAAGAGAGGTTTGAAGTGGACATAAAGGAGCTCCCTGAACAAATTGATACTGCTACATACAGTATGCCTTCTCTTTGTCTTGGTTTTCTCTTTAAATTTGAAAATGCAATCTTTGATAAAGTAAAGTTAAAATTTCATAAGCTATTCCTATTTGCTGTCATACTGTGCCGTCTGTTTTTACACGTGAAGGACTTCTATTCAATTATAGCATGATCAGATTGATCACTAACTGGAGAAGTAATACAAGTCTATGATTGGTTTGATGTGATGCCAACATGTTTGTAGAGATACTTCATTATTTTGTTGTGACGCTGAATTCATGCTTGATATTAGTCTCTTGTCTTACGGGTGATTTTGTTCTTTTATTGCATCATGTGATACATGACTGAAATTTCTTTGTTCACTAAAAGCAATGAGCTTCCAAAGCCTCAAAGATTATGGTGCTCTTTGATTTCAGCCATGTATGGGTCTATTGTAGACTTAAGTGAGTGTCCAAGGTTGTTATAGTGAGCAGCCTAATTGGGCAATTTTAAAAATGCTTATTGTTTTAGCATTGATTTTAGCTTCCAAAGCCTCAATACTGTTACAATTGATTTTAGCAATTACTTCCCATCTTTCCCCATCACTGTACTCAATATAGAATTTGAAGCTATTCTGTTCCTTTTTTCTAAAAAGAAATTATAAAAAAAAATCAAATCGCATGCTTGTTATTTTGCAAAACTAATAGATCGGTGATACTTACTCTTATCTTGCTTTGTTTTCATTGTTGCTTCCAGTGCCAGCTTAATGAGGGGACGGACTCACCGAGTATCTCTGGCAACTGTACTATGATGGATGTTGCTGTAGCTCGGAGAGCAATGGTGACTGGTTTCTTTTGAGGGCAATCGAGACTGACTGTAGATTCTGTTGTAGCATTAGCAGTATTTATCTTGTTTTGTATTTTGAATTTTTACCTGGAATTTTTTTTCATGACGCACAAATGGTGCACTGGAATTATAGATGGTTTCTGCAAGGAGCATTCACCTACATGTGTACTAAGAGAAGTTTTTATTATTGTAGGGCATCAGATTAATATTTATCTTGTGTTGGATGAAATATATGTTTCAGATTTATTTACTTTCTATTGCAATTCTAACTATTAATTTGCTACTCGCATGTTATTGTATTCCAGTTTGAGTTACTGTAGGTGTTTGTTTGGCCGGCGGCGAAGTCGCATCACTAATGTCACAATGCTTGAATTTTTTTCTTCTATCATCATATAATTTCACAGTATTAAATTTATTTTTGCAAATCAAATTAGTACCTTTAAATAATGTTGAGGCACTATTTTTATTCAATCGGTACATGATACTACTTTATACATTTTTCCTCTATAGAATGTCAGGTTGTCTAAGAATGAAAATAAGTTAATAGTTATTATTATTATTATTATTATTATTATTATTATTATTATTATTATTATTATTATTA
>JAYJMF010329806.1:0-12902 GCA_036873715.1 Salvia sclarea
ATAATGTCGTTATTCTTAATTCTTTTTAAATCTCCAGCCCATCGGGCCGACCCGCAACCCGTTCGGGCTAGCCCATAAAACCCGCGGGTTAATCGGTCCATCCCATGAAGCCCACTTTAATTTCGGGTCGTAAAAATTCAGCCCTAACCCGCTATATTTTTCGGATTATTCGGGTCAACCTATCGGATTCGGATTAAATTGACATCCCTAAAAATAATTTCGGTGATTAAAAGCTACTACCATTTAATCAATCCGATTTGATTATAATATAATAACACAAAGGGGAACTTATAAACTTCAACAGTTTATAAATTATTTCAAGATAAATTGCAAAAATTATGAATTTAGAGAAATAAAATCATAATTAGAGGGAGAAAATTCAAGAGAAATTAAATTTGAAAAATACAAATATCATTTTAAATCTTGAACTATACTTACTTTATAAAAAAAAAATATCATGAATATTTTAAATAATTTTTAAAACCTCAAACTATCAGTTTTTTTTAATAAAAAATATCTTGAACTTTAAAAATTAAATTTTTAAACCCCAATCTATCACTCTTTTTTTAATAAAAAAATATCACGTGTTCCTATTCCTATTGGATAAGAAACTCAAGTATACACGTCGAAAAATGATTTTTCTTCAAAAAAATTCCGCATCCATTTCCAACTCGTTGAAAAATTCTAGTATACATGTTGAAACAATTATTTGTTTTATTATTAATCAAGGCTTCCAAAGTCGAAAAATGAACACAATGTATTTTTGACGAAAGGTGGATAGTTTGATGTATAAAAAATATTAATTAAAGTTCAGGATATTTTTAAAAAGTGAATAAGATTCATGGTTTAAAGAGATATATATTTACCCATTTAAAAGGTATATTTCGAAAATACCAAACCCATAATAAAATTGTTTTTACAAATACTTGTTGCTTATAAGATTATTGAATAAAAATTGAGATTCATAATCTTATTTTTGGAGAGTTAATAAACTATTGACATTTGTTTCACAGCTCATAAATTATTTGAGAAATTATTTTACCAAATGATTTCCAAGAATTTATGAATTCTTGAGCAACTTATGAACTCATCCAAATATATTTTTTAAGTGTGAGCATAGATAAAGCTAATGTTGCAAGATATCCTAAGAGCTATGTTGTTGGGAAGAGAAGACTTTCTCTCCATTCCTCGTCTGTTTCTTGCAAAATTACATCTACCTTGTCATTTTCCAACATATTTAAATCCACACAACAAACTCACATCCTCAAACCATATTTTCTTTTACTCAACACAACACACACACACACATATATATAATATTTTATTTATTTATAGCCTGGCCCTGAGTCCAGACAAACAGAGATGCTATTTGTTTCACCACTAAATTGGTATATTCAGATTGTTTTTACAAAGGGTAAGTCTAAAAATAGGCTGTTTCTCCTTTTCCTGGCTGTATTTGTTACTTCCGCGCATACAATTTTGTAAATACCAAAAAAAAAAAAAAAAAAAAAAAAAAAACACTTCAACGCTTACTATTTTACAAATACCAAAAAATTTCAATGTTCACATAAGTTGAATCCCACGAAACTTCAATAAATAAAACTAAGTAGTTGACTCAACTCGACAAGTGTGGAAACTTGAAATTCTTTCTATCACCGTATCACATCACACTCATAATGTATAAACTCACAGTCCATTGAAACAATTTCATAGTCAGTAAAATTTCTTTGCTAACTTACAATATATCGCTCTTGAATAATTTGAAAGTATTTTTTAAGATATAAGGACATTGTGGAAAAATAATTCAACATACAATAGTTTTATTTTAATGTTTTAGATTATTTTATATTAAGCTTGAGCTTAATATATTCAACATACAATAGCTTTTAAATAATGTTTTCCTCGATTATTATGTTTTTTCACCTACAAAATAATATTTTTTTTAATACTAAAGTTATGCATATATCTAATTTAACATTTTCTGAAATGATCCTAGGCCCCTTATATATAAGCCCAATGAGTGGGTAATCTTTTTGTGCCCTTGTAAATGTAGCATGTAATAAATGAAAAGAAAATGTGCAGTATGTATTTGACAAATAAAAATGTACTCCCTCTGTATCACTAAACATTATACCAAACTTTTGGGCACGCAGATTAAATATGTCTACTAAGTTGACTAATATATTAAGATATAGTATTTAGTTTCCTTTTTGGATTGTATCATTATTAATAAGACTGTCCAAAATGACAAGTGTGTTCTATTTAGTGGAACGACGAAGTAAGTTGTATTATGAGAATGTGGTAATTTGTTGTATTGAGCAGTCGTATATTTTGATTTTGGTCCGGGCCTAGGGCTGCCAACTGCAACCTAGAGTGGAGGACGATGGGACCGCCGTTCGATTGGTAGTTGGTGATGGGATGGTGCATATGGCCATATTGGTTTGCTTTATCTCCTTAAATTTGTGCCCATTAAGTGAGGAAGATGGAGAAGGAGAAGAAGAAGATCTATAAAATAAGGTGGGTGTCCCTATTTCGTGTGTCTATAGCATGGGTTGTCCTAATGTGGACTATGCTCTTCTTCCCTACTTGCTTCTTTGTCTTCTTAATTTTTTTTTTGTTTTTTTCATAGTTTGTTACTATTGATTACTTGGGACAATGGTCCCTTCCCCTATGAATGAGCTGAGCAACATATGGACTTTCATAGGAGAGTAGTGTTCGTTATTTTTGTCAAATTTTGATATTCGTCTTAGTGTGGGAAATAATTTGAATTAGGATTGATTTCAATATGATGTTTGGGTATTTGTACAAACAAACTTGGTCGGACACGAAAAATAATGAATTTTAATTGATTTTGGCCGATGGAAATTGTGTTCCATCATGTCTCGAGTGTATTACATTTTATGGTTTGCCTATTTTCCCTCATGTACACTCTTGTTAGGACTATCAATGTTCCGTTCAATTTAATCAATAAATAATAACTGATGATTGTTTATTCAAATTAAGATATTTTTTATTGTTTAGCGTGCCATTGGTTTATTTGTGGGTGTAGTTTACTTTTTAGACCGGTCCTCTTAAATAAGGGGGAAATAATTGTGCTTAATTACAGTTGAAACTAAAATATGGTCTCTGGAGAGTGGAGGCTAATAAGGACCACTGCCATTAATTAATTTCAGAGGTTACCATACACATACTTACAAGCATTTTAATTCTTCAGACATACCACAACAGACAAAGGCCACTCTCAACGTCAATCTAAATTCTAAATTATGTTCTTCCAAATTCGGATTAACGCATCTCAGTTCCGACTTCTTTTTTTAAGCCTACAGTTTTCTTTGGATAATGATCAACTTAATTTTTTTTGCAAAAAAATATTATAATGGTCTGAATCAAAGATATATATCTCAAATTGGGATATCGAAAGAATAAAGCTAGAACACCATATACATGTTTTAGGTAAGTGTAGTCAGATTCAGATTTATAGCGTCGGAAGTTTGATGGAGGGCATAACTAAATTAATTTATGCTATTTTAAAATTAATTGAAGTTGAGGTCATAAATCAATAAGTGCTAAAATTTCAAGTCACACTATCATCGACCCCTATAAATAATTCGCTATATTTATTGCTATGAATATTCTATCTTGTTCATAGATCATGTGGCAATGAAGAAGCAGTGTTTGTGTGGCTTGCGATCAGCTTCTCTCATACTGACACTGTGTCAAAATTGGCTAATATCTCTCTACTGCATGAGATCACATTCCTGTAGCACTAATCAACAAACTCTGCTCACTCATAAAATACTAACTTATTCCCAGCATGTGCAGTGTTGAGTAAAATCACACACAGAGAAGTTAGCATCACTCTGTTCCATTCTATATTCCACATCTCTAGGGCTACATTTACACCATACTGTCAATTTGCCAACTTGCAGAGAGGGCACATTTCCCTTACCTATCGCGACATGTCGACTGCATATTCATGTAATCTAGCATAGAAATCAGAGGCTAACAGTATGTACTTTGGTTCTATACATCCCAACATTAAGCGTTAGTCGCAGTCTGTTCACGAGTACAGTGCTAAACTGAAGATGACAAAATCCGAAAGGTTCAGAGCAAAGTGGCTTATTTCAGACCAATACTTATTTCTTGAAGATAAATACATCAATAACATCCGTCAAAACAGACAATAGAAGTTCGGGGGATGAATAATCTGATACGGTTCTAGGATTCTCAAGTTCGGCAAGCAATTACAAAAAAAGAATAGGCAGAAGTGTTTTACAGGCAGCATATGCTTCTGAAGGAAGAAATGAATTGGGCAGTATACTATATTATACAAGGACAGAATGTCTTTATTATGGCCAATAAAACAACACAATGGATTGCAACGGGACAGTGACGCTTCAGTCTCTCACCTTAAATAAGATTAATGGTGAATGAGACGTAAGGATGAGCATCTGCTTCGCCTGCTGCAAGGCCGCCCATTCCTCCCTCGTCCTCAGTTTTCCAGAATGTGCTGCAGTAACACACAGAAGATAATCATGAAACAAAAGTATACTTCAGTGGAATATTTTACTAATATTTGACCCTGGGACCATAAAAAAT
The DNA here is from genome assembly GCA_036873715.1 of Salvia sclarea. Lineage (NCBI taxonomy): Eukaryota > Viridiplantae > Streptophyta > Magnoliopsida > Lamiales > Lamiaceae > Salvia > Salvia sclarea. The sequence goes on from JAYJMF010329806.1 coordinate 4,600, forward strand.
GTAGCCCTCAGAAGGAATTTGTTTGACTTGGTTAAACAGAAATAATGCATCTGCTATGGATGGATAGGTGACAAGCTATTCATAACTGTTTAACTGAAACTGCTATGTATCCTCGTCGCATGCAAAGCTTTACAATTTTTCCATCATATAGATGTTTTATGGTGAGACAAAAAGAAGCCATGTGGGTATTTTTTATACATAATTTTTAAACTAGTATATGGCAAAGTCATGGGGTGGGGGCATAAGTAACTGAAAAATTCATCCTAGAGAACTAGACGGCTTCAGCTTTTCTTGTCAGAAAAAAAGGGCTGCAAAAGTTTCATGGATGTAGGAAGAGCTAAAAAGCAACTCAAGGTAGTACCTGTTTGAATTGCTACACATTCCCTCAAGAATGGACCGAACTTTCTTCTCACTTTTTACTGGAGGTGACAGTACAACAGACTGAGCAAAAACAAAAAAAGGAAGAAGAAATAAGAAAGAGATGGTTAGTATAGGAGCTCTCTACTAGATAGCAATGTGACAAAAAAAAGAGCAACAGAAATAAGAAGCAGTATAACTACCAGAAAAGATGGTGGCAGGCCATATCGGAGAATGCTTTCACTAAAGACTCTTACAGCACAGAAGTGCATCCAGGAACTAAAAACCTGTAATACAACGAATCAAATCAAAATTCAAATGATTATCAGATGCCATATAGAATTTTGAAAACAAGATGCTTCAAATTGTCCTTCGATTATAGTGCAGGAACAAATCAAAGAACAACATATCGAATAGACTGTGGATTCTAGAGAACAGTTTGTGAAGTTATACTCCACATATTACTAATAAATTATTAGCCATTATCATTAAAAGTATAATTGGTTATCAAGTTGATTCCATGAAAGAAGGTGAAACTAAAATAGCTTAAAAAGGAAAAGGAAGATAACCTCTAGGGCCATTCTATCACAAACTATTAGTAATAATACTAGATCAGATAATTTAAGTTCCATATCACAACAGACACGTGAATGCTCTCTCAATACTCTGATGAATTAAACTTTCCAGTCCTATTTGACTCTTGGCTATAATTTGATTCCAACAAAGATTCGATATGTTCTAAAAGTGAAGAAGGATTGTATTTGGTGGCTGCTTTTTACACTGTAGGTACAAGGAAACACAATGATTATAACAGACCATACACAAATTTCAATATTGTAAAAAAGTCTCCAATTGATATTCTGTTTCAACGATGGAAGTAATAGTTTTGCAGTCATACAAGTGCTCAAATTTACTTATAACTACAAGGTGTTGAATGAACCTAACCAATATGCAACCAAATGCAAAAAGACAAATCCAGTAAGTACTAGTAAAAATCTAAACGAATAAAGCGGAAAAAAGAAGCTAATCAAACATCCATGGGATGGATCTAAGTCCTTTAAAATAGAATTATCCCAGTTAAAATCTCTTTGCATGAATAAAATCTACTACCTTTCAAATTTGAGAAATATATCAGGTGCACGAGCCGTACTAAATTTAAGTCACTAAGAAATAATATCAGGAAATTGTCCGCAACCAACCCAAGGGAGGCTCATTAGGACCAAACTAAACTTATATCCCTAAAGAAGAATTCAGAAAATTCATCCCCAGCCTTCCCGAGGAAGGCACAACAGACCATATAAGAAACCATGTCTAATTCCACTGAGACTCGGAAAACATAATGGTTCACATAGCGCCACACATATACATCTGAGAAAACTAATTTCAGCAAATTATAGAAGGGGGAATATTAAGGACCTCTCCATAACTGGTATAGCACCATTGCAAAAGAGAACTTCTCATTGACTCCTGGTCTTGCATCAGTTTTTCAAGCTCCTGCTTCCGACTGTCTTGTGTCTCAGGATTATATTCAAAATCACGAATCTATATCAAAATATTAGTGAAGGACAAAAGAACATATTAGTAAAGGGTCTTATTAAAGACAGAGCTCGGCAAAAGTACAAATTTAACATAACTCATGCAATAGTTGCAAGGTATTTTATAACACCACATATAGAAGATGAAAAAGAAAAAGAATGAGGGGTACCATTACTTACCTGGAAATTTCTTTCACGCGCCTTGATTTTAAAATTGTCAGCATCACGATTGAATAATGTCACAGTGTAAAGAGCATATTCATTATCCTCATGTAGCTTGTTTGAAGATCTGGGGACCTAAACAAAAAGTTCAATTAAAACGTGGAATTTTCCAAATCGGAACTGAAATGTACTCCCTCCATCCTATTCATCTTGTCTCCTTTCTTTTCGGCAGGGAGATTAAGAAAGCAAATTGAGGAGTTTGAGGTGGTGGGTCCCACATGGGGTCCACGTACTTTTTGTGTGCAACTTTTTGCCAAAAAAAGGAAATGAGACAAGATGAATGGAACGGCCCAATAAGGAAAGCGAGACAAGATGAATGGGACGGAGAGAGTATATCTTTAAGGCTGGAAATAAGTGATTAATTGCCAACAAGCGCTATGCCAGATTTCATATTGGATGAGATGCTTCTTTATTCCTTGACACTTAGTCCACAAAATCAGTAACGAAAAGAAGACAAGAGCATAATACTGCAGTCTAGATGAATAACAAGAACATTGATCTCCCATATAGTAACTAGGGTAATTACCACAAATGATGTCAGTGTCTCGTAGCTTGCTAACCAGTCTTTCTGAGAATACTTTGAAACAACTGCAAGAAGGGTGGTCAAGTGTTCCGAACTAACAAGGTCTTCTGGTTTCACTAAATTTGAAAGATCACGAACAGCTAAACTGCATTTAGAAATCATTTGAATCAATTGAAGCAGCGAGTTAGAATACATTCATAGTTCAATAAAGTGATACGTCCCACCAAGAAACTACAACCTGTTTGCACAAATTGCAGTGAATCAATTGTATGTGTGTGCATGCATACGGTGTATGTGAGTGCATGAGAGAGAGAGACAGGTCCATTCTGGAAGCACTACTTTTCTTAAAAAAGATTGTGACTGAGGCCCATACTGGTGTGCATGTGTGTCCAATACACATGCACACCAAATCTTCTACTACAAAGGTCTCTTTACCAACAATTATTTAATAATTATTCTAAAAGCACTACTTCTCTTAAAAAAAGATAATGAAAAAGTCTTGACACGTAGAAACATCTAAAATACCTACTGTAAGTCGTATTTAATGTTTATTTGGGGGGTGATTCCCCATAAAACATTAGGAAAACCGAAAAGCTCGTTGATAGACTTCTTGATTTCACAAAAGACGTTTCATATCTCAACTGATTTGTTGAAGATAGTAGGGTGTCCAGAAGAGCACCTCCTAGAAGTCAATTAGAAGATTGTAATAGTATGTAGATGATAGATAGAAATAATAAATATAATAACTATATTGAGTTTTTTCGCCATTTTGAGAATTGTAGTTAGATTATTTCAAATGTCAAGGATTTATACAAGCAACTACAGCCATAACTTGTGGAGCCACTACAGCATTGCAACATTCAAAAGAAGACATTTACTCATCTGGATGAGTTATACTTTTATTCTTCATCCAGGTGTATTCTCATAAATGGTTCATCACTACACCAGAGCAACTATATTCCCACTTCCTCTTTATGGATTTAAGTCTTTTCATGAGTGGGAAATAAAGCCATATTTACTCCTAACAGCCACCAAATTGAGCAAACAGGTATTTTACATTCAAATGCAGTACCAAGTTAGTCATTCACTGGGGAACTAAAACCCAGATAGAGTTTATAACAGATGTACTAAACAGCAAATAGAGTTCCAAGTTTTATTCACAAATTGTGAAAAACAAGGACACCAGCTTTTTGGTATTTACCTTAAATCTCACAAAACATAACCATAAACAAGTCCAAGATATATATCAAAGTTTAAATTACTCACACACCTTCCAGCTTGCTTTCTGTTAATGGCATTCAGTGAGCTGCGCACATTGCTATACTCAGAGACACGAACCTGCGGACGAAAAATTAACCAGCTTAATGAGCATGCTAAGATCCAAGCTCAGATGCTTAAGACATGCAATGTCATAATAAGATGTGTATTGTTTTCATAAGAAGAGACAAACATGGGGTTCGTTGAGCACAGTCAAAATCCAGACTCGGAATTCTCACGGCCATCAAATCTAGTAACAGAACAGCTATTTATTTTGAATGATCTTTATTTGACATGGCATATTGACCATAATGTCCTTTACCAGGAAACTGATATAATCATAGTGGCACCGGGTATGTACATCAGCAACTCCCCAACGGAGTGATAAGATAAAAATTGCTTCCAAAAAATTAAGCAAGAAACATAAGGTTGCTATATTACACTACAATGTATTGCCTCCATCCCAATAACCATTTCTTGTTTCATTTCGGCACTAAGATCAATACAAGAAAGTTAATGGGTGTTTGGTGGTGCAGCCCACATGTTTTTTCTGTGTACCTTTTTGCCTCGGACATGTTTAATGGGACAACCCAAAAAAAGGAAAACAAGACATGTTTAATGGGCGGAGGGATTAATATTTCATTAAATCAGATATTTCAAAATTTATCTGTATATCAAAAGATTATTAACAAGCCAACACTTTTGGCAGTTTTAAGTTACTGTAGAAAAGATATAACACGAACAATAAGAGCAGTTTCTGATCATCAGTCTCTATTAATGTTTTTTTCTCTCGAAAGCTGCTTAGGATCTTTCCTGTCCCAGAAAAAAATAGGGTCAGAGTGGTCTTAGATAGAATTTAATCACCAAACTGAAGAGGATTCCTCAAAGGTTACCAAATAGTTCCACTTCATATAGGTACAGAAGCACAAAGTGCAACTACTAGCCATGGGACCATCCACATACTTTATGACATAAGATAAGGAGCAACTGGGTCATGCTAAACAACTAATGCAAACAAGTTTCAGAAGACAACTAATTGCTTAACTTGGAGCAATTCTAAATGAAAACAATCCCATCTTGAGTACATGAACCCAGCAACTACAGAGATTCATTTATTAATTCCAGAGAGTCAGAGACCAGAATATTTTCCAGAGAGTTGAAATGGACTTCAAGCAGAAGTTCTAAAAAAGATTATAGCATCTTCATGAAGTCAATCACGACTCTTGCAATATAAAATCTGACAAAGCACTTCATTCCTGAGTTGAAAAATAAACCAATATTTTCTGTGCACATTTGAAAAGGCCTCCAGTCAGAATGCTTTTTCTGTTATTATTATAATTTAATATGATCCACTACTGATATAGGAAACTGATCAGAAGCATCTTCGTCGATGATGTTTCGGGTGATTCAGAAGTTGTATTAACGTATTTTCATGGTAAGATTGAGGAATGCACATGAAAGAAATGTCTTTCAGCTAGGGGTAGAAGTATGTATATAAATACACAGGAACCTAGAAATGTGAACTACGTAATGATTGATAATCACGTCATAAAAGGAAATGCTACGCAACTTCATTACCAGAAGTTCAGAATGGGCCATTTCTTGAGGTTGAGAAGCTATACTGGATGAAAATGTCATTCACAAGATCAAAGAAAAAAAAGATAAGTTTGGTAGCAGTGTCAAATAACTCCAGACACAATGCAGCACCAGTAATTTAGGTTGCTGGGGCCAACATAAGTTACCCAACTAAAGAAGCATATGGGAGATAAGGGAGATTAGGTCTTGTAAACTTATTTGGGGCTTGTAGTCTCGCACCAGCTAAATCAAAATGATAAAAGGACAGCATGCATAACATCCACATCTTCTCTTTCCCACCACATAAATCGTAGATCAAATTTTCGTTCTTTATTCTCCAGGCACATTGTAGATGCTTGGCACCTCTTCTTGAACAATTATGGATCTAACCAGGCAACTAATGCATTAGAGATAAACCAAGCAACTTTTGTGGTTTGTCCCCGAAATTCAGCAAGTCACAGTTTAGGTGAATGACACAACTAATCTCTCCAACATTTATAGAACTTTGAAAGCTTGCATTGCTGCCAATTTATTTGACAAAATCCATACTGACAAGAAAATATTAAGAAGATTATATCATACAAACAATCAATGCCTGCTGGCGTCGACTTAAAAGAGAGAGTGTACCTTGAGATCATCCTCAATCTTGGCAATTTGTCCATGAATTCCGTCCACAATCTCCTTCAGTGGCGACATTGTTGGATACTTTGCCTCATCCCACATGAATCTACAGAAATCACAAACCTTTAACCAAATCCATACACTAACAAACTTCAATGCATAAAAAGAGACTCAATAATATGCATCTAATTTTGCCTGGTAAGATAAGAGTCCACAGGAACCCCGTCTACAGTAAGCGAGCTACTAACGACTCCCGACACCCTCTCCAATTCCTCAATCTGACGCCGGATTTTGTGCGACACTCCTTCAATAAAGTTGTTCGCCTGCCAAAACACGAATCACAATCCAATGAAATAACAGGATAAACAATTTCAACAAATTCAGCTAAGGTTTCTGAACAACTCGCCTTGGATAGGTCGTCGCTGAGAGACAGAAGCAAATCCAGGGTGCCTACTCGTAGATTCGGAATGTTGAACTGAAGAATACCAAACAAAAAAACAAAAAACAACAATTCAATTGGCGAATCGAGATTGATAAAATAATGCGAGCTGCTGAAGAGATCTGCAGCGAATAACAAAACGTAGAGTGCATCAACAATACTCTGTAGAGAGAGGTATCGAAGGCTTGTTTGGAGATGGATTCCTGAAGGCGGCTCCATACGGACGAGGCGGAGCCGCCTTGGCCAACGGGGAGAGACGCTACCCAGTAACGAGTCGCCATTGCCGCCGATTAGGAGATTGATCGAGCGATGCGATCGAATATTCGCAGATTTCACCGATATTTTGTTGAAGATGAAATAATGGCGTCGGAGGTGATGATTGATGTGGCTTTAGTAGATTACTGATTCCTCTTCGGCTTATAACAACGTATCACTATCTAACGACTAACCTGTCTGATGATTCATGATTTTTTTCATTTTTTTCCCCTAATCTCCTTCAGCTCACTTCTTTTTGGTTTCTCTAGTTATTGCGATTTAGTCCTTCATATTCTGCTATTCATAGATACTACCCCATTACACAAAAGTCAATGTAAAAGAGTTGTGATCTTTGAACTTTTGATATTCTTTCTAAGCGTTGATAAATCAACATAGTATGTTTACATAGTAGGGGTCACTTTAATATTTTAAAATTTTCAGTTCGATTCACTTATAATTATAATTGATTGGTTCGGTTTTATTAGAATTTAATTAATTTATTTTTCTTAAAATTTATTAACCAAATAATAAAAAATATTATTTATTTATGCTATATCGTCGGAATAGTGACTTCTCCGGCCATCGGCGAAATTCGCCTCCGCCACCGACACCACCTCCACTCCGGCGACTCGTCGTTGCACCACCACCGCCACTTCGGCGACTCGCCACTGCACCACCACCCCCCGGTGGTGTCACCTACGAAGAATGCGGCCACGCCGTCGACTGCTGCACCACCACCGCCAGTCCCTCGGCGGCCACGCCGTCGATGGCTTCGGCGGCAGTGGTGCCCTCCCCAGCGTCCAACCTGTCACCCAAACTCAATCTCAAATTCCTCTGCAGCTACGGCGGCAGCATCCTCCACCATTATCCCGACGGGAAGCTCCGCTACCACAGCGGCGACACCCATGTCCTCTCCGTCAACCCCTCCATTTCATTTTTTGGTCAGTTCATTTCCCCTTTTTTCCGTTTTTGGAGCTAATTAGGTCCAATTTCACTCTCGCAATCGTATCTGGATTTTGAATTTATTTAATTTTGTTGCTTCAATTTGTATTCCCAATAGAGCTGCTGGTGAAATTGGCGGATATGTGTGGGAATTCGGTGACTCTGAGATGTCAGTTGCCGATGGAAGATTTGGATGCGCTAGTGTCGATCACCTCCAACAAGGATCTGGCCAATCTAATCGAAGAATACGACCGCGTTGCGGGTCGTCGTCTCTGAAGATTCGGGCATTTCTCTTCGCCCCCAAAATCGCCAAAAAATCGTCATCCCCTCCTTCCTCTTCGGCCTCCTCAAGCAGTAACGACTCCACCTTGCCAAAATCGCCTTTCTACTCCTCCCTACCGCCTAGATAGCCGATCTCCGATGGAGGGCTTGTTGGGTCTCGGAGGGTGACTGAACTGGTGTATGGGGGGAATACACCAGTGGGTTCTTTTTGAAAATAGAAACACAAGACACAGAGTTCAGTTTTAAAACGGGGCTGAGAAACTGAGACTGAAGTTAGTTCAGTCTGAGTGACTTC
>JAYJMF010329917.1:0-12901 GCA_036873715.1 Salvia sclarea
TTCAAAAGTTAGGTCTAAATTTCTAATATTTCCAAAGGTTGGACATTAAATTGCAAAAATTAACCACATTCTTGCTATAGTATTAATTGGTTTATTCTCGTATTCATGCTTTTGCCAGATGCATAGAATTAAAATCGAAATGCAATCCCACAACTGGAATATGGATGACGAAAGGGAAAGTCTAATTGTTAGATTGATCACATCTTGGATTAATTTTTCTCCTCAAGTGGCACGAATCAAGAGCATAATCCACCCAAGAAGGTTTTTTCCTAAAATGGAAATCGCATCTTTATCGGGAATGGCAGGCATCGGTAAGACTACTTATGCTAAAAAGATTATCCAAGATGAGAAAATCATGTGCAATTATGACCATTGTGTTTGGGTCACTCTAGGCCCCAAATATCAAGCAGAAGAAATTCTGATAGATATTCTGGCACAAATATATCCAAACGAAGGTAAAATGCGAATGAAAGAAGATGACAACTTAGTGAAAAAGTTGTGCGTAGAATTATCCGGTATGAGATGTTTTATCGTTTTGGATGATGTATGGAGCAAAGAGCCCTTGGAACACTTGAAAAGCTTATTCCCAGACATCAAAGGTAGAGCTTTCGTGACAACTAGGCTACTAGACGTAGTCGTTTTGGGAGAAGATGATATCTGGTTTACGGTGAGGTTCCTAGATGAAGAAGAAAGTTGGACTCTTCTTCGTCATAGGGTGTTTCCCGAAGGATTGTGCCCCGTTGAGTTGGAGAAAGCGGGGAGAAAAATTGCAGAGAATTGCGATGGCCTTCCACTCCTTCTCCACAAAGTAGCTCATCAACTACTTAAAGTGGAGAAGGATCAAGACTACTGGAAGCATGTAGCCTCTGGGAAAGAGAGTTCGGTTTTCACGAATGCACACGATGAAATATCAAAGGCATTACTTCCGAGCTACAATATTTTACCACAACATGTAAAACCATGTTTTCTGTACATGGGAATTTATCGTAAGAGGTTTGACATCTCTGTATCCAAGCTCAATGATATCTTGACAGCTGAGGGATTTCTCGAAGCAACTGTTGAAGGATGCTTATCTTTGCTCGAAGTCAAAAGTCTCGTGATGGTCCAGTACAGTTCTGGCATGAAAAGTTGTCGCCTTCATTCTGTGTTTTGGCATCTGTGTAACACCATAGCCATGAATAATAGGTTTTTCCATGCCATGAATGGCTATAATGATTGTTCAAACTGGAGCATGACGAGACAGCGCAGATTATGCATTCGCGCCAGCACTTTACTTGGCATTAGAGATGTGCAGGAGTCAATGGCAAAGGTTGCAGGTGCACATTCTCTGTTATGTGTGGGTCCGCCTCATCAGTATCCAGTCCCTATTAGTTTTGGTATGAGGTTGCTGAGGGTGATGGACGCTCTTGCAATTCGCCAATACGAGTTTCCAGATGAAGCAGTGAAGCTGCTTCACCTGAGATACCTTGCCCTCACTTACTGGGGCGAGCTCCCTGTATCAATATCCCAACTTTGGAAGCTCCAGTTCCTTATTGTGAGTCGATACGTGAACACAAAATCATCTAAGAGTTCTTCCCTCTTGCCAATGGAAATTTGGGATATGAAGGAGCTGAAACATCTTCAGATCATGGGAGGGAGCCTACCTAATCCCGGAGGTCGACCCGCCTTACCAAAGCTCACAACACTCTTAGATGTGAGTGCTCAAAGTTGCACAAGGGAGGTTCTCGGAAAGGTCCCTAATCTGAAAAGGTTAGGCATTCGGATTGAACTGGCGCCTAATGATGAAGGAAATTCCTTCGATTGCTTGAATAATATTTCTGGGATTTGTGGACTGGAATCACTTAAATGTGTCGTCGTGAATCCTCAATTCAGAGGCAATGTGGTTGAGGCTCCTCCACCTCCTCCCATCTCAATGTTCCCACCGAGCATCATAAGGTTAAGTTTGAGCGGCTTGGGATATCCTTGGGAATACATGAGTCTAATCGGTAGACTGGAGAATCTTGAAGTGCTCAAATTGAAAAGCTATGCGTTTCGAGGACCAATGTGGGTGATGAATGATATGTTTGCTTTCAAGAATCTCAAATTTCTTGTAATTGAAGATGCCGATTTGGTGCACTGGCAACTCAGAGTACCTAGTTTGACGCAATTCAAGAGCATAAGCATCAGACATTGCTACAAACTGCGGGAACTCCCTGTTATCTTGTTTGGTATGGAAGACGTGGAAATAGTCGATTGCAGCCCTTTAACTGTGACCTGGGCAGAGCAAATGAGGCTAAAAATAGGCTCATTCCGATTGAAAATCCAACGTACGTGGATTGATCCAAGAGGTTAGTTCAATTTCTACAATAATTTTGCAACTTAATTGCTATCTATCTTGTGTAGGTTTTTTTAGCACTAGTTGAAGAGAAATTTAACAAAACAAGAGACTATGTTCCTTGAGTCTCAAAAAATAGAATTACAATTATTTTCCATTAGCTACTTCAAAATGATAGTTAATTAATAGAAGTAGATTATAGTACTTCCTATTTTGGTATATTGATTTTATTGTCAAATTTCTGTTTTTCCAGTTCATTTTGCAGGTAACATCGAATGGAATTGAATTGGTTGCTCGAAGTATTTGGAGTTGGCTAGCTTAATTTCCACTGTTTTCCTTTGTATCGTTCAAAATATTGCAACTTGATTTTGTGCTTTTATCATATCTTTAATTAATTCGGCTTTGGACTTTTGTTTTTTGTTAAATTGTAGCCAATCTTGTTTGGGAATATCCAAAACTACTGATTGGACCAAGTTAAGCTTAATGGGCCGATGCAACTTGCTTCTAGATGGGCCAAAAGTTGTAAGTTAAGGCCCAGGTGAATAATAGGCATTTGTGAAAGATAAAATTAATAGGAGAAATTTCTATTCTCTAATTTAAGAACAATACGTGGTCTTATCTTCCCAAGTAAGTGGCCTATTTTGAATTGATTTGATTTTTGAATCCAAATCCAAATAGGATTTATATTCCAGTTTCCAATGCTATTATAGAGCAAATTAATTTGATGAATGTAATTAATTTCTTTATAGGTGTCATAAATAGTAGAAAATCAAATGCATCCCATCACCTTCCAAGTTAAGACTAGTGACGGTTGGTTGATTCCATCCTTTAATTAAAATGGAGAGAATTAATGCATAGAGTCTTGGAATTTGGTGGGATTAATGACTCTTTGGTTAACTTCTTCCCCTATAAAAATGGAGGGTTTGCAGTTTGCTTAAAATCATTGATTTCCTTTATAGCACACCACACATATACATTAGTAACATTATCTAGAATGTCTGATGCTAACAAGGGTGCTACATTATCTTTGAAAGTGATGGTAAATAAAGAGAAGAATAAGGTACTCTTTGCAGAAGCCGACAGCCATTTTGTCGACATTTTGTTAAGCTTCTGGACTTTGCCGTTGGGAAGAATCCTCAAAGCCCTCGAGAAGCACTATGGAGATGATGAGGTTCCTACAATTGGAAGCTTAAGCAGTTTGTATCGTAGCTTAGCAAATCTCGATGCTGCCCATTTTGTGACAGATGGTGCTAAGCAGACTCTACTCAATCCCAAAAGTTCATTTGAAGATGAATACAAAAGGCTGAAAGTGGATATCACTGATTATCAGCCTGAATATTTCTATTGTTCCAGCTACTATCATAATAGAATTCGTAGTGTAAGCATATACTACGATTCTGCGAGTACTTGCCTAATTTGCCATTTTATTTCGATGAAAAAAGAAGAAGCTAAAAAAGAGTCTGAAGCTGCTGCTGCTGCTACTGCTGCTTGTAGTGGTGGAGTGTTGACTATATGTAAAGCATCTTTCATAATCTCCGATGATCTGCATATATTTCCGAATGAGACTGGACTCCTAAGAATCATGAGCATTCTTGGCATCACAGACGCACATAAGGCCGAGGAAATCAAAGTGGAATTAGGATTTGATGAGGTGATGATTTCTTCATTCTTTAATCTCAGTGTTCCACCAATTTTTGCTATTGTAACATTTTTGTGGTTTTGTGTTTTAATTGTGTTTGTAGATGAAGAATTTGTTGAAGGCATCATTGACATCGCCAACTCCATTGTCGGATGTCATCCTAAATAAAACAACACTACATGCCAAGATTCCATTGCATATGATAGAAACACATGAAAATCCAAAACCTGAGCATTTTTCAAGTTTGAAAGTTGTGATACAAAAGTCTACTGGTAAGTTTTTGTATGCTCAAGCTAAGGAAGATTTTGTCGAGTTTCTATTTGGTTTCTTCAACATCCCACTAGGAGGCGTTGAACATCTTCTTGCTGGTAAGCCCTGTGTTAGGGTTGTAGGCAACTTGTACCGGGGCATATCTGATCTTGCAGACGAGTATTTCAAGACCCCGGATATGAAAAAGAGGCTAATGGAACCCAAATTGGTTCATGGTTGCACTTCCAAAAATAGCATTCTTCCTCTTTTTGAACATCCATTGCCTGCTGACTACCAAAAAGCCAACTTTTCTTCTTTAAAGTTTCCTAAAGGGCAAGGGAAGTTTATTGATGGACCAACAACATATAAAATAACAGATGATTTAACCGTGACAACTTTTTGTGCTGTCTCCGCCCTTTCAAGTCTCAATAGTTTGAATATCCGTATATCTGATGTCGAAGAAATGGAGCTGCAAATCGGAGTGAAAGAGGTAATGCAATTTGAAGTATGTTTTCGATTGCGATTCCTCCCATGTTTAGATGTTGAGACGAAGTTTGTTGATTTGGTGCAGGCTTTAAGCATACTCCATGCTTCACTTGTATCGACTTCTGCTCTCACCGATGCTCTTCTTACTCACTCATCAAGCAAAAAGCCAAAGAAAGAACTCCAAGACTGATCCTTGCTTGCAATTTGTGGTGTATTAGTTTGCTTTAGTTAATTGTTTATTATGAACCTTGATTTTCCAGTCATTATGCAATTTGTTTCTATATATTTTTGTTGAATTTGTCCGACTATGTCATTATGCAACCTTATATTTCCGTAATGTCATTTTATCTAGATAGTCAAGATGTCAAACTAGCCTTTCAAAATTCAATTATTATCACATTATTATTATTTGGTATTTTAAATGAAATTGCTTATACAATTGTTGCATGTACCACAACTCAATCTGGTTACCATTTTATGTTACTATAGTTGTTGGAAAACCACAAAGCATTGACGGATGATTTAACAGCTGTGACACCATTTTGCATATTTGATATCATGATATATGATTTAATTATTAATTGTCATGTCTGACACTGCTTTTTAATTTTTGTAAATATCTGAAAATGAAATAAAATATATTTCTATAAAATGATGTAAATGTAAATAACGAATTCAGAAAAACGATTGGAAAACCAAATTTCTCAATTTTTCTTTCTAAAAAAAAAAATATACTGTACCTCTTATTTACCTGGGCCTTAACCTCTACTACTTTTGGCCCATCGAGAATAAACTATATTGGGCCATTAAGGTTAATTAGCCCAGTTAGTAGTTTTAGATACCTTGGTCTTATTAAGACCTAAGAAGTCCATGAAATAAATAAGGAAGGTGGAATGGCCACGATGGGTTATCAAAATTTTAATAACAATTCTTTTGTTTTTAAAATTATGATTTGTGGAAATCAAATCGTTTATTTAATCCCTTAAAGAATCATTATTATTCTAGCCGATCCTAATATTATAATTTTATAACCCTTCCTTAACTGAAATAACTATTATCCTAAAACAAAATTAAAATTCATTATTTTCAGAAATAATAGGAAATAACAAAAATGTATATACATTAGCACTACGCACCCTTATGATAAAATATCGGATTTAGCACAATAATAAAACCAAAAATAAATTATGCATGTATTGCAATTATATAGTTAAGGCAACTTATTATATGTACTTAGTGCAATAATATAATTAAAGCAAACAATTAAAGGCCCATATACTTTGGAAGGATAAAAGTATATTACAATTTTGGTACGTATGTATGTATTATATATATTACCAAGCTTATAGAAAATATAACAAAAAATTAAAGAGAGGTAGTTCTGGCAGGAAACTATTTTTGGTAGCGACTGTCTTTTAATAAATTTTACAATTTAGTAAATTCTCTATTTAAATAGACGTTTCCTCTGCATTCATCATCCTAAAGTCATAGCGAAAAACCCTCGTTCTTGCAAAAACTGCGTAAACAATTCTCGTATTATTTCTTTTGCGATGGGTTTTTCCCGACAAGTTTGTGCACGCAGTGATTACTATCCTACTTTTACGTTGAAAGTGATGATAAACAAAGAGAGGAACAAGGTCCTCTTTTACGTTGTATAATAATAATAATAATAATAATAATAATAATAATAATAATAATAATAATAATAATAATAATAATAATAATGTATCATCCATAAGCTTCGTTATATAGACCTAAAATATGGGGTAACAAATAAGGTAAGTAAATTACGTGCAATTATTAGTCCGAATTATATTCAAATCAACAAATATATATGAAAGGATTATATTATATATGTAGGAGATATATTCGAATCTGATCCGCTTCCAAGAATATATAAGATAGTCTATTTTTCCTCTTTCTCCCAAAAAGAGAGATTTCGAAGAATTAGGTCTAAAAAAATTAGGGTTTGCAGAAGAAACAGCAGAATGTCTGGTGCGAATAATGATGTCAAATTATCGCTGACAGTTTATCTAAACCAAGAGAGAAACAAGGTTCTGTATGCAGAATCCGACAACGATTTCGTCGACATTTTGCTCAGCTTCTTGACTTTGCCGTTGGGAAGAATCGCCAGAATCCTCAAAAATCATTTTAAAGATGATGAAATTCCCACCATCGGAAGCTTAAGCAGTTTGTATCGTAGTTTAGAAAATCTCGATTCCGCCCATTTTGTGACGGAGGCTGCTAAGGAGATTCTGCTGAATCCTACAGCTTCATTCGAAGCTGAATACGAAAGGCTAAAACTCGATATCACTGATTCTCCGCTTGCTGTATATTTCTGTTGTCGGAAATGCAATGGTGTGAGATTCCGCAGCATGAGTTTGTATTACGATAAACTCGACCTTTGCTTTATTTGCCATGGTTTGATAGAGAAGGAAGTGGTTGAGAAGAGGTCTGTTGCTGCTGCTGCTGCTTCGAGTGATGGCGTTTTCACTAAACAGAAAGCAAGTTTTTTGATCTCTAATGATCTAAACATACTGCCAAAGGAGGCTGGATTCTTGCAAATCATCAACAATCTTGGGATAAAAAATATGGATAAGGTGGAGGCGATGAGAGTGACAATAGGTTTCAATGAGGTGATTCTTGATTCTTATTTATTTCTAAGTTATTTGAGTTTCTTGTTTGGATTACCAAAGTTGTTCTCGTTAATTGGACTAGTTTATTAGTTCTCGTCAAACTAACTTTAAAATCCGCTTATTAGGTGTTGCTAAAATGAAGCCGTATTTTGTAATTAAGATTTGTCATTTTAAGTCAAAATCGTCATCGATAGCAAAACGAGAAAAAAAATCAATAATTCAGTAATTTATAGGAGGGAGGATTATTTAGTTCCGTGTGATAAATTGAAGAATTACGGCTAAACTATAATGTATTTACAAGATTGTCCTTTTAATCAGGACAATTTTGTGGCGGTAACTTTGGAATTTTCGGATTGAATAAAATGTCATCGTTATCTATCACGGGCTGAATCATATAGGATTCCAAGTTATCGATTCATTCAAAGCAAATATATGATTAAATTAGATTATTCCATCAGTACGTATTATCTACAAAACCAAAAAAACACCCCTTATTTTTTGTGTAGTGTGGTTAGATTATGATCCTAATTTTGTGTGGTGTTGTTAGGTTATGAAGTTGTTGAAGTCATCGTTGACATCCCCAACTCCATTGTCGGACGTCATCCTAAATAAAACAACACACATGAACTACTCTACAATAGTGGAATCACCATCAAAGGAAGATTGTCATAGTCCAAACTATTGGTTTTTCAATTTGAAAGCCATTGTGCAAACAACCACAAGGAAGATACTCTATGCTCAAACCAAGGAAGATTTTGTAGGGTTCCTATCTAGTCTCCTCTTTGTCCCACTAGGAGGAGTTGAGCATCTTCAAGCCGGCAAGACTTGTTTAAAGCCTATAAAAAACTTGTACCGCAGCACGTCCAATCTCATTGATGACGAGTATTTCAAGACACCGGATGTGAAAACGAGGCTGATGAGGCCGACTCTACCTCATGGTAGTAAATACAAAGCACACATTCTTCCCCTTGCCGAGGAATGGGTGCCCAACATGTACTCGAACGTGTCGTTGTTTTCTTCTACTAAGTTTCCTAAAGGCCAGGGGAGCTACCTTGAAGGGCCACAGAGTTATCAGGTGAAGGATGATTTAAGCGTCGAACCCTATTGCTTTGTCTCGATTGTTTCTAGCCTCAGAGAGCAGGGTATACATATTTCTGATGTGGAAGAAGTGGAGCTCAAAATCGGACCCAAAGAGGTATATATACTACATTTTCAAGTGTTTTGTCATTATTTGTGCATGTTTTTATGGTGTTGAGATGGAATTTTGTTTGGTGCAGGTTTTGAGCATACTAAAAGCATCTCTTACATCGACTTCTGTTCTCACCGACGCGTTGCTGCCTCACAAGCCTAACAAACAACCAAAGAAAGAACTCATTTGAGTCGCATCATTTGAGTCTAATAGATTTAACTAGCTAGTTTGGATTTTCATGTTTCTATGAAAACTTGCTACCCTCTCAAAGTGCAAAATTAGAGGTTTTGATTCTTTTGCTCCTTTTAGTTTGGATTTTCATGAAACATTACATGTTTTATTTGTTGCAACACTACATATTGCAATCATATATGCTACTGTCTTTCAATTTGTTTTGCTGTATGATATCAATGTTTCTTATTCATTAAATATTAAGCTTGATATGTGACTTTTAATTTTTTTATATTTTTTTTCACTTTCAATTTTATATATGTTCTAATCTACTTATATAATTATTAACAAGTATTTATTCCATCTAATTAATATATATAATTATTTTATTATTTAATACTATTATTTTTAGTGATTAATAATTCATTTTAGGGTTAATAAATCCAAATTTTGAGTATATTTTTTTTTTTTGAAATTTTGATTATTCATAGCATTATAATATTTTTCTCATATAACAATTATTTTTAAATTAATACATATAATGATTGGACATGATACACAAAAAAATACATTGAATCTCATATGATAATATAGACCGTTGAGTCATGGAAATTGGTGGGGGCTATCTATTAACTCTTGGTTAATTAATTTCTTTCTCGTAAAAAGGGGGAGAATGCAAAAGGTCTTGGAAACTAGAGGGACTAATGATGAACTCTTTGCCTAATTTCTTGCCCATAAATTGGGAGGGCATATATGGAGAAATATCCTGATTCATTTCTTCAGTCTATCTTCTCATCGCTTAGCAGAATGTCTGGTGATAACAAAAATGTTAAATTATCTCTAACAGTTATGTTAAATCAAGAGAGAAACAAGGTGCTGTATGCAGTAGCCGACAGCCATTTAACAGACATTCTGTTGAGCTTCTTGACTTTGCCGTTGGGAAGAATTGTCAAACTCCTCGAGAAGCAGTATGGAGAGAAGGCACCAAACATTGGAAGCTTAAACAGTTTGTTACATAGCTTAGCAAATCTTGATAGTGCCTATTTTGTGACTGAGGCTGCTAAGGAGACTTTGCTGAATCCGACAAGTTCATTCAAAGCTGAATACGAAAAGCTGAAAGTGGATTTCACTGATTCTCCGCCTGCTGAATATTTCTCTTGTAGCCAATGCAAAGAGAGATTTCGTAGTGTGAGTATCTACTACGATAAAGTTAGCAGTTGCTATTATTGCACAGGTGTGATGAGTAATGAAGTAGCTGAGAAGAGTTGCGAAGCTTCGAGTGATGGCGCTTTCACTAAGCAGAAATCAACTTTCTTAATCACTGATGATCTGCACATACTCCCAAAGGATGCTGGATTCCTCCAAATTATAAGCATTCTTGGCATTACAGACACTGATAAGCCTGAGCCAATCAAAGTCGATTTTGGGTTCAATGAGGTTGGTAATCTTTCATTATCTTTGTTTGGTGTGATGTTGTTAAAACGTCTACGTGGCTTATCGGAGTTCCACCTTTGACTCTATACATCATAAAAAGATAGAAAATCAAAGCAAAAAAGCCCTCAAAGATGAAGGCTTTTTTCACCATTGAATTTTGATGTATTTTTTCACCAGGGGAGTGAACTCTTTTAAAACGTTAGGGTGAAAATAACAATATGCATAGGCTGAGATATTAAGTGAAAAATCAAGAAATGTTTGTACATTATTCACCCTTTTTGTTATCACTTTATTTGTTTTAATTGTGTGATCATATGTTGTTAGATCATGGAGTTGTTGAAGGCATCCTTGACATCCCCAACTCCGCTTTCGAACATCATCCTAAATCAAACAACATACTCCACAAATGTGGAATCTCAAGCAAGAGAAGATAATCTCAACAATGGGAATTTTACATTGAAAGTGATGATACAAAAATCTACAGGTAACTTATTGTGTGCTCAAGCTAAGGAAGACTTTGTGGAGTTTTTGTGTAGTCTTCTCTTCATCCCACTAGGAGGAGTCGAGCATCTTCCACTGGGGAAGACTTGTTGTAAGGCTATAAACAACGTGCACCGGAGCACAGCTGAACTCATAGATGACTTGTATTTTGCTACATCTTATACTACATCTTCTATGAAGCAGAGGCTAATGTATCCCAATGTGCCTCATGGTTGTATTTCCAACAACCACATCCTTCCCCTCAGGGAAGAAGACTTGCCTTATTACTACACCGGTAGGTTTTCTTCTGATAAGTTTCCGAAAGGGAAGGGGATATATCTCCAACGACCACAAACTTTTCAGGTGAAAGATGATTTAAGTGTTGAGCCCTATTGTTTTCTCTCCATCCTTTCTCGTCTCCGGGAGCAGAAGATCCTGTTGTCTGATGTCGAAGAAGTGGAGCTCAAAATCGGATCGAAAGAGGTGATATATATAAAATTTAAGTCTCTGTCATTTTTATGTTCATTTGTGTTGAGATGAACTTTTTTATCTGTTGCAGGCTTTGAGCATACTGGAAGCTTCCCTTACATCGACTTCTGCTCTCTCCGATGCTCTGCTCAATCACACATCAATCAAGCAACCAAAGAGAGAAGTATGAGTCTGATTTAGTAATCATACAAAAATCTACCAAGGAAGTTTTAGCATTTGATCAAGACTTGTTTGAGGGCTTAAATATGTTTATTTATAAAATTTGCAACATTTTACTACTCCCTCCAATTTATTTTATATGGACACATATATTAAGAAATATTTATTTTTCCTAATCTAATCTTAACTAATATTCTTGAAAGCCACGCTCATTATTTGGTAGGGGAAATGGAAAAGAAAACTTTTCATATTCTTCACTCTACTCCTACCGAATTCAATTGTAAAGGTGTGGAAAGTCGATTGGTATCGTTTTTTAATTAATTATATATGAATATGCATTGAATTGATTAAATGAGGAATTAAAAATGTAAGATCATTTTAGGAATTGAAATGCAAAACGACTAATAATTTGAAAAATGAAAAAGCCTCAAACGACATACTATATATTAAATTGGAGGTAGTATTAGATTGCATAATAGAACAATTATATTTGGACGTAATTTCATATTCAAAATGAGATGTTTATTTACTTATTTTATTTCTAATTGTTTCTCAGAAAAAAAAAAAAATGTAATGATTACAGGACAAAATGAAAGTTTTGCACCATCCGAATAGTAAATCCCAAGACGGCCCTTCGAAGCAGATAATTGGGCTTGATTAAAAAACATAATTTAATCGGGATTGGGCTTTAATAAATTTTCAGGCCCAATTAGTTTTCTCATACGTAAATGATGAATCAATCATGGCAATTAAGTTTGGCCCAGAATCTGTTTGATAAAATGCCTGTGAAGGATTCGATCATTGCCTTTTCTTAAATAAAAATGCGCACCTTAAACAAAGGCTACAAATACAAACAATATTACAATTAAATTGGAGATGAAGAATAGGCGTGGAGATATCTTAAACCATGGTATTTGAGCTGATAATTTAATTCGGTGATGGTCGATTAACAATAAAGATTTATTTATCATTTAGGTATGAGAAAACAAATTGGGCTCGATAAAATATATTAAAGCCCAAGTCCAATTAGGCCCAATTATCTGCTTCCAAGGGTCCGTCTTGGTTTATTATTTTCTCTTATGTAAAACGGTCGGATAGTGCAAAACTTTTAGTTTATCCTGTAATCATTACATACCTATTATTTATTTATTTAATTTTCTAAGTAATATATTAGAAATAAAATAAATAAATTTACCGCTTTCTTGATACTCTTTCTAAAAATAAATAAGTAAATAAGTATCTCATTTTGAATACAAAGTCATATCCAAATAATTGTTCTATTATGGAATCTAATACATAGTAAAATCTTGCAAAAAATTTAACTGATTCTTATAATTACTAGTACCAATTTTTAATTTGTTATATAATTATTAATGGATGAAATAAGTTACCAGCATTCCTTAATGTAAAATATGTTAAATGCTGATGAGATCCTATACCCTGCTATTTTGAGTGTCCATAGTGTCTCACTATTGGTTTACTATTTTAATAATATTTCTATACACGTGTAATTCCTATTTTGTTATTTTGTATGTCCATAGTGTCTCTTCTCACTATTGATTTTACTATTTTACTAATACTAGTATTTATTTATTAGTACAAAAAAACAATTATACACGTGTAAATTCTAGGGGTGTAATCGAATCGAGCCGAGT
>JAYJMF010330028.1:0-12901 GCA_036873715.1 Salvia sclarea
TTTATATATATGAGGCAAACTTGATCTCATACATTCTAATATTTGTATCCAATATAATTAATAAAATTTAATGAAAATTTTGTGTAGTTCTCCACGTGACATTTGATGTAGATGAATACAAAGTTTAGGTAGATATGAATTCATAGAGTTAGAGCTTATAGATAAATATGTAATTTGTTTTTTTAGACAATTGTATTCTTATATGAATAGGTAATTTGTGATTTACATAATTGCCTTAAAAAAAATATATCTAATAGGGATAAATTAGGCATTTCATATATTTTGTCACAAAGGCACTTTTAGTATTACTATAGATTTATTCCACAATTGCAAATTTATTCCACAATTGCATTTGGAACTGGAGCATGATTACTCTTAGATGTAGGTTAGGAAAATATTAAAGTTCTTAATATCTTGTCACTAGCAACTTGTGCTTCTGTATATGATCAGGCTGGAGAATTCATTATCGAGTATTGTGGGGAGGTAATATCATCTGAAGTAGCAAAGCGACGATCCCATGCATATGAAGCTCAAGGTCAAGCATTTTTTTTAATCTAGATATGTCAGCTTCTCGTTGATGGATATTGCTGATGTCTCCATCCTTGATGTATTGCAGGTCTTACGGATGCATATATTATCTCACTGAATTCAAACTATTTTATTGATGCCACAAAGAAAGGAAGCCTTGCGAGATTTATCAACCATTCATGGTAAGTCCAGCAGACAACAAGATTGTTGAAATTCTGGTGTGGCTCAGCACTAGATGACCTACTAAACCTTGAGATATATCTCAAAAGGCACTCACATTTTGCTGAACGTGCAGCGAACCAAATTGTGAGACAAGAAAGTGGACAGTGTTAGGAGAGACGAGAGTTGGAATATTTGCAAAGATTGATATTGCTGTTGGAACTGAACTGGCCTATGACTATAACTTTGAATGGTATGGAGGGGCCACTGTCCGGTGTCTTTGTGGGGCAGCTAACTGTTCGTTATTTCTTGGTGCCAAGTCTCAGGGTTTCCAGGTGATCATTCTTTCTAATAATGCAATATGTTAACTAAAATATCACTTTGTTACCACCTCTACAAGGACCTTTAATGGTTGAACTGGATATGCATCCACAGACTTCAAAAGATACTTTGAAACAACAACGCCTGCATTCCTTTTGTTTTCCTGCAAATAATTTTTTAATCACTCTTCACAGACAGAATAATTTTCTTCTTGAAATTCATACCACCATTTCCCATAAAGCATTGCTTTTTAAACAATTACTGCTGTTGCTTCTGCTATACTGCTACTTATCCCTTTCGTTAATTAAGTTTTCTTTAGCTTCCTAAACTATAATGTGGTTTATTTGTTTCCATGACTATTGCTGCAGGATTATTACCATGTCTGGGAAGATGGAGATGAAAGGTAAATTTTCCTGTGCTAATTGTTGGTTAAGATTTATAAGCATTAACTCTCTCTCTCTCTCTCTCTCTCTCTCTCTCTCATATTTTGTTTATTTTGTTCTTTATAAGAAAGTTATTCAGTGAAATAGTTTTTGTTTCCTTTTGGGGGGTTAATTAGGTTTTTCCGACACCCGAATCAAGTAGTTGAAGGAAAAATCTCATTTTGTTTGCTTCTTTAGCTATAGGATATGAATTTGAGTCATTTGACACTAGACATGATTATGAATTTCTGGTTAGGATATTCAATTTTTTCCAAAAAAGATGCATTACAGTTCTGATTATGGTGCTTGCTTACCGTTTTCATGACATAGTACTTATACATCTTGTTAACTCTGGCAAGTTTCCGTCTGTAAGTGTTCTCGTGGTTTGCTCTTGAATGCAGATACACAGTTGAAAACGTTCCTCTCTACGACTCTGCTGAAGACGAGCCTTTTCCTAAACCTGCTTCTACAACAGTTCCTGTCAAACACGAATCATTAGTGAATCATCCAGCTGCAGCAGGAAAAAGTTTGGCATCCAACATTAAATTGGAGCAAGATGTGACAGGAAAGTCAGTGGTAACTGAAAATAACGAGGAGATGGAATTCAATTTAGAAGAGAGTAGACAAGTGTTTCCCCAAACAAACGCTATGATATCTCGCATCAGAAGCAACAGTACATGCCGGAATTATAAAATTGGTCCAACCCCTTCCTCGAAGAAAAGACCACAGCACAATGTAAACCAAAACACAAAAAAATCTGGCAAGAAATACGTAAGCTCGAAGCCTGTTGCTGAATTATTTGGGTCAAAGCAAGCACAAGAGGAAATAAGGAGATATGAGGTGCATGCACTTATTATATTGTTGACTCATTTAATTTCTTGTGCAAGACTTTATATGAGCCTTTTATAATCCCATAAAGTATACTTAAAAATCCAATTCTACAGTATGATGATAACTACCTTCATTTTGTGAATTCCATATGAAAGAGATTGTTTATTTAGAATTCTGTGTTTGGCTTGAACCTTTAGAACTTAAATTTTCTGAAATAGGCTTTGCATATGTGGTGTTGCAGGAGCTTAAAAACAAAGCCACCTCGGAGCTCAGCTCGTTGTACGATGAAATTCGTCCGGCAATCGAAGAACACGAGAGAGACAGCCAAGACAGTGTGTCTACGAGCGTAGCGGAGAAGTGGATACAAGCTACCTGCTGTAAGTGGAAAGCAGAGTTTGACTTTCACTTTTCGATTATCAAGAATGTAATGTGCCCCCAAAATACTGCTGCTCCAGAGGGAGTTAACCCTTCTGATGATGCTCACAACGAAATCAAATGTTTGACGAATTAAGGACTCTTACATTGGATTTTGATTTCAAGATTTTAGCTACGCTTTTGATAGGAACATTCATACTTGATATTCTTTTTAGTTTCTCCATTATAACATTCATCCCTGTGCTGTGCAGGATTGTTTATTTCACGTGTTGCATTAATATATATTTCTGTTTTGATACCTCTAACTACAATTTGATCTTATATGTCAATTATGCCTAGGTATAGGTGCACAGTTCTCGCCCAAATCTGACATCTATGACTATAGCCTATAGGTAGTAGTACCCTCAAGGTTAGCATCCAAATTCGGGATTTATCATATTTGAAATTGATACCATGCGAAAAATTCTAATTGGTATTCATTCCTTTTCGGCCACCACAAGACTTCTTTTTATGATACTTTTACCAATAATAATTGGCTTGTTATCATTTTCTTATTGCATATGACGAGATAGTTTCAAATGCTAATTGTTGTTGCCTAATGTAATAATATTATATTTTATTTTTTGTAAAAAAGTTCGAATTTTTGTGTTTATGTAGGATTGTTTACCTACGGTAAACAATAAATAGCGAACCTAAAAGGCCAACAAATATATACTTACTTTATATATTTAAGAGGCCCACAAATCTCAATTCACTATAAATGACTGTTTAGAAACAATTCTTTAAAGAAAAAATAAAATAAAAGGAAATCCCCTCTACCAACCTCCAAAAAATAAAAATTAAATAAAATAAAAACCTCTCCCAGCCTTTCAACAAACGAAAAAAAATGAAAAAAGGGAATAGTCAAGTCTTGAATTTCATATCAATGGCTGCTTCACTTCGACTTGCCTTGCTCGATCTGTAACCCATTGCTAAAAATTATATACATCAATCAAATATATCATGTGTCATCTTCTCTAACTTGCTAACTGCTTGGCAGTAGTATAGATTACACATATTTTGGGCAGAGAATGCAATTTGATCTTCTCTTGCTTTTGAGTTTGAATCATCTTCTTCCTTTTGCTTCTGTTGTTGGAGAGCACTGTGTGCTACCACCAAGTGCTGCAGCCGCAGACTCCACATGAGTCAGAAGATACTCATAAATCTTCTTTCGTATCCGATCGATTGTCTCTGTGGGTATGTGAGGTGGCTCTTCCTCCTTATTCGATCCAATCTCATCCAACCAGTCATTAACACTCTTGAGCTGACTCAACATTCCAGCTATCTGACCATTATCCGACAAAGACGACGTGTCCACGTCAGCATCCAAGAATCTCTCCACAAATCCCAAGAACCAATCTTGAGACTCCAACCGCAGCTTTTCAGAGAGCTCTGCAGCCTCATCGAGGCCATCTCCTTTAGCCCACTCTATAGGAGGCAAACTTCTTATGCTCTGACCAACAGCCGCCCCGTCACTTGGCTTGCGCAGTGACCCAACTGAAGCATTCTTGGAATTTGCTGTCTGCCGGGGTTTTGAAAGCACTTTCGGAGCTGCTGCCGTATTCTTGGCAGAGTTTTCAAGGACTATTACCGGTTGATTACCAGTATTCGTCTTTGAAACTGAAGAGGGAGTCGATGATGCGACCGGGCTGAGAGCACCTGGTTTGCTGTACACTGTGAAGGCAGCCAAATTGGTGGCTAATGCAGCATTAACCCAAGAGGCAGCTTGTTTACGCCCGTCAGATGTCACCTTTAATGCTTCTTCTGACGGACTTTCTTCGTTATCTGAATCATGAGAGAGAGTTTTCGATAAAGAATCCGCAACAAGGTGTGCTTTGCTCAACCGCGCATGCAGATGTAAGTACTGCTCCACCGCAGGCTGTGGATTATCTTCTTTTGCGGACAAACTCAACTCAGAATATGTGCTGCCAAGTAAAATACAATCAACAAGTGTACTTTAAATATACTTATCTCAAGGTACTCCATGAGTGCAAATTTTGGTAGCTGCATATGATAATGTGTGTATAGTAGATAGAAGCCATGAAACACTAGTGAAAAGATGGAAGATTAACCAAGTACAATAGGCAAAATGGTCACAATGCCCGCAAAATTGCACAAAGAAGTACATCTTATCTAAAAAGTAGTTGTGGATTGTAACTGGAGTATAGTTTACATAACATTCATTTTCTAAATGTTGCCATAGCTAATTTTACAAAATGCAAAGCAATGATAACATACTTTTTTTTTTATCGGATAAAATTAGTTGTTAGTAGTTAGTTCACCAAGCACCAAACACTCCTAGATTACTTCACCAAGCCTCCTTATAACTCATAATTTGTTCCCAAAGGGAATCGAACCCGGGTCTTCCACTAAGGGAGGAACCCGGTGGCCAGTGGGCTAAGCCCCCTGGTTAGCAATGACAACATACTAATCACTACCCCATGCTTTGTGCACTGGTATCTTTGGTTAGAAAGAATTTCAAAGAAATACGAGAACCTTTAATGATCCCTAAAGTTTGTGTAGGATTGGGTTAGATATAAGGTTACTTAGTGGATTGCAACACAAAGAACTCAGAAACTTCGTTGTATCTAACTTCATTGACATGTTAGAGATTGGAGAATTGTGCTGTAACATGACTTATAGTTACTCTGGGACCCCTATTCCCCATATAACTTCAAAATTTGATTAATACAAGAGAACATAAACTAAGCATACTTTTCATCTGAAACTTCTTCCGAAATTCAAAAGTCTCTTAGTGTCTATGCAGCATAAAAATAGTAGGGTTTCATGTTAAGTTTCATAGAGCAGCACACAAAGCTTTCTTTATATTGCGTTCATCTCAAACAATATGCAAACTGTTTAGTGTCTTAAATCGTGCTTTTGGCTCCTAAGATCGACCACTGAAACATAAAATTGCCTATGTATGGTCAATGGCAACGAAGCCTGGAAGACTAAGTAATTTACAATTACATGCTCAACAAAAAATTAGCAGCATAATGATGTTCAGTTTGTCTCTCTGCTTACCTTTTTAGGCTTGTGAGTAAAAACCCATAACTCTTCAATTTTCTAAAATTTTGCATGTCAAGCAATAGCAAGAAATATCAACAAAAGTATAAAAAATCATTAGAAAAATTAAAAATCCATTTACCATGTGCATTGTCTGGAAACATAGTCATTTACCATGTTGTGTAAACTGCAAAAAAAGAGCAAGATGCCTAAAATCCCATAGATAAACTTGAAATCCACTAGAGCTAATCTTACGCCCTAAATCTACAGACCAGCCTTCAGACAGTATCTGAATTAGTTAACATCAAAACCTAAGACTGAAAATGCAAGATATAGAATTAGCTAAATGCACATGACAAGAACATATTCAAATTCCACACTTGTAAGGTAAGTACTAGTGCAATCACAATATTGTAAGCATGGAGCCTAATAATCAGATGTAGTCTCAAAATCCATGGTGGATAAGTTTATTTTTTCTTTTATACAAGAAATACCTTAAGCATCGAAGCAGAGTCTCAGCAATTGAAGCCTCTTGCATTGCTTCTACAGCAGCCGTCTGTGCTGAATCCCTGTGCTTCAAGACTTCCTGTTATTCAGGTCAGGGAGTTTCACAATCAGAAATCAGACAAATATCCCCTGAGAAACTCAGAAAGAAGTTCATCAAATAGCAAAATTAGCCAGCACGTATAATACATATCTTGAACATTTTCTCATTGGTGGAAAACCTTAAGCTAAGAGAGCCTCCACGAGTCCTATGAGATTCTAGATAATTAAGAGCATTTTGCATTCATTCAATTTCAATATGTAGTAATACGTTTCATTGCAGAACAACTAAAAAGCCACCTACAACATATAAATTATTTTCAACACGAAGAATTAAAAGACCTCTGAACTCTTTCTAATAGATTGTTACAGATATAAGTATGTTACCCTGGTGAACATCAACATAAATTAAAAACTGTATCTGGGAAGCTAGTAGACCTAGGCCCTTGTAGAATAATATCGAAGCAAAAGATATTGAAGCAAAAAGATATCACACCTTCCCGAGCTTTGCAAGAGAAGATGGCAACGAGGACCACGAAACACTTGTGTCCGTCAATCGCCGATTACTAACAGAAACCTTGACCAAATTTCCCGGAAATCCGTTATTAGCCACTTCTCCAGATAATTTCTTTCCTACAGAAGTCCGTGTGGATGCCTTAACAGTATCAGGTGCCTCCCCATTGATGGAAGACGAAGCCTTCTTGACAGATGCATTGACTTTGCTTTCCTCTCTGGTAGATTTTGAAAGCTTGCTTTCTTCTTTAGACGGCAATCTCTCGCTCACTGATTTCCTTGGCGCCTGCACAGGGAAGAAATAATATGGGCAATGTAAGAAAGATTCTTTGAGAGAACGAAACTTATAAACCATATTTAACTTGGAGAGAAGCAGATGAAACAAGGACAGAGCAGGAAGCAATAGACTTTCAACAAGAAGTGCCAAAACATATTCATATTAGGAGCATGTGCAAAACGTTTGCACATGAATGCAGATGAATGAATCAACTTTTCTCTAAATAATTAGGAGAACTAATAACTATCAACTGACAATGTAATTATCCATTAATAATGGAAAAGAGGGTCACAGGCATTTAATCCAATGAAACCTAACAATAGTAATGTTAGTCCAGCAGCGTCCACCATTTACTCTCAATAATTCTCTTTTATTCTTACTTTAAAACTACAACTGATCTATTGATGTTGATACCCCGCACACTGATGCATCCAGAAAAAGAAGAGAAGGGGGTGGGCGGGGGAGGGGAAAAGAGAGAGACTCACAGAGTTACTTCTTACTTCTGGCTTAATTTCCTGCCTGTTAACTTTCAATCTGGGGCTTTCCCTATTCTTAGCATCCATATTCCCTTCCCAGCTCTTCCTCAATGCTTTCGGCCCCAATTCAAGCCCTTGAACAATATTCTTCATCAAGCTCCCGCTCGAAACCTTCTTCCCAGTTGAACTTGCTCCACGAAGAGGGCTGGGCTTCTCCTTCGACCCTGAGACACCACTAGCCTTCTCCAACCTCTCCAGCCCCTTGATCTTCGCCTGATTCCTAACACCACTGGAGAACTTCTCAAAAGAAGTTGGCAGCGAGTAACAGCTAGTCGGAGACGAAGGTATCGACCTTGAACCCGAGGACTTCATCTTCCCACCAACAGACTCCTTCTTCACATCCACAGACAAAGACAGCTTCGACAGCTGAGACTTGGATCGAGTCAATCCAGGAGCCTTCCTATCCTCCTTCAAACCACCATTCGATCCTGAAGAATTCGATTTCCCATCCCGCACCCCTGCATTGCTCAACAACTTGGACCCTGATCTACTCTTATCTACTGCTCTAGAAGTAGGGGATGGATTGCCATTATTGTTCAAGAATCCTAAAGAATGAGTGGCAACTATATCCTCAGGGGTTCCTACACATGGGTGGCGGCCCGGCACCGGCCTAACGCCTCTCAGAATGGGCACCGGAGAGGCGGCCTCGAGCCGCTCAACATGAACAAACTGACCCAATTGAATCTTATCACTGAGAATTAGATCATCATGCTCATCAGGCAAAGACACGTAAGTAGCGTGTGAGGAGTCGGATACCTTGAGGTAAAACCCTTGATTAGGAAAGAGCTCGCCGGCGGCAAGCGCGGGGACGATGCTCACGACCTGCAGCAGCGACGAGCGGTGCTCCCCAGCGACCTTCACGTCCGTGTTCATGTGCTGCAGTAGCTTTAGCAAAACCCCGGGAACTAACGCTGCCATTTCTCACCACTGTTTCTTCACTGCGCATCACTCTTCACAAAAATCCCAAATGCATTTATGGTTCTTAACAACCGCCGAGAGCAATTAATTTCTTCAGGTGCGAATTAAGACCACCACATTCAAAATTTGCATACGGATCAGCCAAATCGGCGGTGATTCTTGATTGAAGGGAAGAAATACCTAATTTTATGTGTTGATACTAAAAGGGCAAGGCAGAATAACAAGAAAAGAACAAACTACGCTAGTTTGAAGGATGCATTGAACGATTTTCAAGCTTTGGGAAGAAACAGTCGGCGACAAGTGGAAAGGGGGAGTTGAAGAGGCAAATTGGGGTGATATATTTTTGGTGAATTTCCACTCAATGAGGCGTCATTTTCTGGAGAGCCCAGATTGGAGAAATTAATAAATTAATTAAGAAAAAAGGATTTGTAAGCAAGTGATAGATACAGCTGAACAAGATCAAATAAAAAGTACATGAAGGTGTGTGTGTGCGTATTTAATGCTCGGCAAAATCCAGATGGGTAAAAAGGCGGAGCTTTTCTATAGAAATTATTACTATCTGCTGCTTGGAAGATGGATTGTAGAGAGAGAAAGGGAGAGAGGAGTTGGCATCAATGGCATAGCATGTGTACAAAGTTTGGTTTCTGAACATGGAATGAGGAGATGATTGTTTGTGTGAAACAGTCATAAAAAACCAGACTATTATATTTATATATGTATATTATTGATGCCAGAGCAAGTGAAGAAAAGGGCACTCCATGATTGATGCAGACACTCCTTTTATTTTTATTTTTATTTCAATTGGAGTATCTGACACACAACTCACTGTGAATTGTGTGTATGTAATGTATAATAATATTTGTGTGAAATTATACTTCGTATGCGATAGCGCCACATCTGACTTGTGAAGTTGGCTCATTTCTTGGGCAATGTTTTCGGTAATTTGCATATTCAAAAGCATGCCTATGGGAATATCATCTAACTAGTTAAAATACTTCTTTTGTTGTTTAAAGCCCTTTTCCCCATTTTGTGTGATGGAATTCTTGATATTCGATTTGCCCCTTCAGTTTGGTGTGAATGTCATTTTCACCACTGCCCTGCTTTGGCTTCAACAAATTAAAACAAGATACACGAATATAGTCACATTTATAAATAGATTTTTTGGACTTAGTGTGTGTGTAAGTTGGATATTTATCTATCTCAGATGAAGCATGATTTTAGGGAGTAAATTATTGCGTGGCTAAGAGAATTTATCTGCAGCCATAACTGTTGTAAACATGGCTCACAAAAATAATCGAAACAGAAAATACTGAACTTCGAAATATTATTGAGCTGAGAATGTTAATATAGCATTCAATAATAGCAGTAATTATTAAGGAGCCTGTAGCCAATATTTAAATCTTACCTTATAATTTATTTGGTTTTGATTTTTTTCTATTCTTAGCATCCTCTTTATTTAAAAAAAAAAAAAAAAAGGATTTTAGCTTCTCTCAAGCAATATATTTTTGCATCGGTCAATGCCTATTGTGCTGAAAACAGCAAAGTAGTTTGAAACTTTCAGTAATAAGATAAATTGTAAGGTACCGTGTCTGTGGATTTTAAGGAGCCTTTTGGCCTTTTCCTAATGAAGATGTAGCTTCCTTTTTTCTCATTGAAAGAGAATTGCCTTTTTATTTTTGTCAAAAAGCTTATATTTTTGGTAGTTCTCAAGTTTGAATTTTTCGTGGATCTATAATACATGTGATTTGGCTTCACTTTGTAACCAAGTAAATTCAGATATTTTCTTTGAAATCGAATTTCAAATAATTAATCTAGTTGCCTTTTCTTTAAATCAAACCATATAAAGGAATCACGAAATTGTAAAATATAATCGTAGGTCCTTTGTTAGGCAATTACCTAAGCAGCTATAGTTTGGTGTCTATAGTTGATAAGAAAGTACCTACCAAACAAATAAAAAGTACTGATCTACATCAAAACCTAGTTTAGGTGACAAAAATAAAAATATATAGTACTTAGTCCGAATCTATTCGAAATCAAGTAAACTCTATAGCAATCCAGTTATAGTTAAATGTAACTTTCAAATGTGTAGGCTTATTGCACTTGAATTTATTGTAAAATCCGAATCAAGGCCTAGATTGGGACATTATCTCTTCCAAATTACCTGTTTATGTTCGAACACCTCACTTATGAGAAATAAAATAATAATTGCACTGTATTAATTAACAATTATAAGACGGGCTTGTCCATTTCTGGCGTGACAGATCCATAAAATGGTTGCATGTGCATGGAGATGCCATTGTCGGTTACATATTATTATATGCGCCGAGAAATAAAACAGCTTTTTTATTAATAAAATATAATATCTCTAACAAGTCCTAACTGGATTTTATTTTTTGCTGTGGGGGAATTCTCTACATTCCTCAGGATTCAAGTAGTAGACATTTACTATATATTGTCATATTAGTGAACAAATGGACAGCAATATAGTCTTAGAACTATTGGACAAAATAGTATTTTTTTCCTAATTAAGTTTTAACAAATTAAAATACATGTTACATTTCATGTACTATGAGAAATCCCCACAAACGTG
Source organism: Salvia sclarea (assembly GCA_036873715.1). NCBI lineage: Eukaryota > Viridiplantae > Streptophyta > Magnoliopsida > Lamiales > Lamiaceae > Salvia > Salvia sclarea. The sequence goes on from JAYJMF010330028.1 coordinate 11,059, forward strand.
TGGCTCGTGGGTCTCGTGACCATATCAAGCAAGAACCACTAATTTGTATAGTGGCAATTTCACACCAAAACTGAGCCTAAGAAAATGAGAGGACGCAAGATAGGCATGAGAGAGAGAGAGAGAGAGAGAGAGAGAGAGAGAGAACGATTTTATCCACACGTAAATATCACATAGCTAGGTATAATATTATGTTAAAGCACATTAATTGTATGTTTTTTTATAAGGACACATTAATTAAATGTTAATTGTAAATCAAGGATCATACTATTCGATTTATTATTAAAAGATTGTTCGAGTATTATATTTTCATAAAATTGATGTTTCACATTTGATTACCAATGAAGCTCTATATATGTAGAAACAAAGTGAAAATGTTGAAAAATCATAGTGTCGTGAATTAATTTTCAATTGCAAAACTTTTCATTTTAACGAATTTATCCATTAATGATTTGTAGCTAGAAAGAATTTTAGCTACAAATTTATCCAATTTCAATTACATAAGAGCATTCACGGTAAGGGGAGGTAATGGAAATGCATTCTCAAATATGAGCATTAGGGGGAGGGAGTGGGGGAGGGGGTGGGGGAATGAGTGAAGAGAGAAATGGTGATACCACTAGAGCTGCTTATTCGGGTTACCCGACCCGAATATCGGGTACTCGAACCCGAAAACACCACAATTCACTACCCGAATCCTACCCTAAAATAGCAATTCGGGTATCGGGTAGTACCCGATCGGGTTCGGGTTTGGGTTCGGGTTCGGGTTTGGGTTACCCGAACTACCCGATCAAAACTTTTTTAAAAAAAAACAACATAACAGCTCGAAAATTGACTAAATTCAGAAAAAACAAATTATTAAAAAGAAAAAATCAATTAATCGGGTAATCAGGTATACCCGAACCCGAAAACTTGTCAGCTGCCATACCCGATACCCTACCCTTACCCTAAATATTCGGGTATCGGGTACCCTTACTCGGTCGGGTCGGGTATCGGGTTACCCGAAAACCCGAACCGAAATAAACAACCCTAGATACCACCTCCTGGGTTGTACAAATATTTGTGCCATTTTTAAATATTTTAGTATTTGTTTGTACTAGCTGCAGTGTTCATTTTGTTTCTCTTTTTTCTTTCGTTCCTTTTAGATTTTTTTGATTTTCTATTTGCCTTTCTTTCTTTCTCTTTTTTTTTGTGTTTCATTTTGTTAAATTTGGTATAAATTTGATTGATTTATATTTTAATAAAAAATCATATTAATTATATATTTATATAATTAGAAAAACATATTTGCTAGTGAACATAATTTATCTCAAGAAACACTACAAGAAATTAGGCGATTACCGACGGAAAATAAAACACCAAATTTCCGTCGGTAATGTGTTTACCGACGGAATACAGACGGAAATAATTCCGTCGGTAAAGGCTCCGTCGGTAAATTATTACCGACGGAAAAGGTGTCCGTTGGTAAATTTACCGACGGAAATACCGACGGAAGTAGCCGTCGGCCGCCGTCTCCGGCCGACGAGCTCCGACGGAGTTACGGCGACGGATTACCGACGGAAACGTCCGACGGTATTACCGACGGAATAGTTTCCGTTAACTCCGTCGGCAATTCCGTCGATATTACCGACGGAATTGTGTCCGTCGGTAATCGCCGCCGGCGATTCCGTCGGCAATCCCGTTGGTAATACCGACGGAATATTGTCCGTCGGTAATCGCCGCCGGCAATTTCGTTGGTAATTTAAAAAAAAAAATTGATTTTGTTTTACCTAGTTCTCGACTAATTCCAATTGAACATTATACCACACAAAATGAAATGCAATCAATGTCCATCATATTCATTTATATA
>JAYJMF010330139.1:0-12900 GCA_036873715.1 Salvia sclarea
TAAGACATGAATAAGTGTTGTGATATTTCATCTGGAGGCACATGTAAGTCTCCCTATATATTAGCCAAACTAAATTTACATCTTTTAAAAGACATTTATATGTGCCTCGAAAAGTAATTTAAAGACATATTTAAATGACCAGAAAGCTATATGTGTAGAGGCACATCAGAAGTGTCTCTAACCCTATTGGGACACGATACTTGGAGGCACATGTGGTAAGTGACCCAAAAATCATAAGTTCCCCGAAAATGTATATATCGAGGCACTTTTTGCTGTCCGGAAATCCTCTTTTTGTTGTAGTGACTTCTCATCCTCGATAGTTCTCAACCAAATAAAATGGAGGTTTAAATTGATGTTGTGCTGCAGCTGGAGTGTTTGTGTTATAAACGGAACATTCGTTTTGAAGTGATAAATCGATCACTCTATACATCAAATTACATTAGAAGATTTGATACACTCACGTGAATTTAAAAGCCACATGAAAAATTGCAACTATACACCCACGATAATAACATGCCTCCCATTATTTCGGGAACCTCCATTTAATGGATAGGAGGTTGTCGGGACCCAATTGGACGAAGTGGAGGTTGCCCAGAGAAATCTCCAATTCATAGAGGTTTCCGGTTGTTATGTGTAACGATATAGCAGTTGCGCATAAGATTGTAATTAGTTATGCAAGATAATACACTACAAATCAAATTTATAAAACTAAAAATCACTATTTAAATAGTTTATAATAATAAAGAAAAAGTAATCAAGCTTCTCATAAAATTAAAGTAAGAGATAATAAGAATTAAATCTGTAAGACTACTTTACAAAACAAATACAATTCTCCTTGATCATAAGAATATTCAAAATCGATAATGACGAAGATTATGATGCATAGTAGTAATGTTTGTTTGCATAAGTATTTTATGCATAAGAGGAGGTGTGCTAAGCTACTCACCTTATGTGAGCCTAATTCATTTTTGTTTAACAGAAAACACAAAATTGGATGGAGACCCAATTGAGCGGAATTTCGAAGCAGCGGAGTTCAATTCCCGCCATGTGAGGGAAGAAAGAGAAGGAGAAAGAGGCGGTGCAGGAGGTGGCAACGCGAGGCGGCAATGCCAGGAGGCGGCGGAGGCCGCGAGGCAGCGCAGGAGGCTATGCGAGGCGGTGCAGGAGGCGGTGGAGGCCGCGAGGCGGCGCAGGAGGCTACTCGAGGCGGCTTTGGAGGCTAGGTGATGCAATCCATGGTACGACGTTTCGAGCGAGAACCAGAGTTCGTTCTCCAGCGCGCAGTCATGGGAAAACGGCTGTGTCTGGAGTTTTAGAAGTCTGCTCGTGACCCACAAGATATCGTTGGAAAGCACTTTCGATAATCTACAAGTCGTATTAGAGGTGACGAGACCAGGACAGGTCCTTTAAAGGTCCAAATATCCGTCCAAAGTTTTCTTGCGTGCATGTTCTGTATGGGCTATTGAATGAAGACTTGTTCTTATTTTTATCTACTATGAGGCCCACGAAATTTATCAATATTTGGGCTTAATTTAATTGTTTTTTGTTAGGTTTATTCTCATGTTTGAATAAGGGATTTGTTTCCTTTTAGAATAGCCTAGTTTCCTAGTTTATCTATTTTCCTTTTAGAATTGGTTTCCTTATAGGTTTTTGCTTCCTTTTCAAGCTAGGGTTAGGATTTACTTTTGCCTATAAATAAGGCCTTGTAATGAACGAAAATTCAGACCCCTCTTGATTAATAAACATGTGAGTTTTAACTCTTTTTGGGTTCTCAGTGAACCTAGCGGATCTTAATCCGTTAAGTTCTTTATCGGCATATCGACGAGTCCACCATCCCTCGTTCGTGTGTCATTCATCGTCCCCGAGTTGCTGCTTCAATACCACGTTGGGGTATAGGCGATACACTGACCTATATCACTTCTCTGGGTTAGAATCAGAGGTTTTCGGATATTCCATTATCGGCGTATCGACGAGTCAACCATCCCTCGATTGTGTGTCATTCATCATCCCTGAGTTGCTGCGTCAACTATCTCGTCGGGGTATAGGCGATATACAGACCTATATCACTTATAGGGTTAGATTCAGAGGTTTTGGGATACTCCATTCTATCAGTTCAGTTCGTTTCCAGATCTGTTCTTGGGCTTAGACTTCTTGTTGGTTAATTTATTTTCCGGCAAGGATCACATCACTAGGCGGAGGCAAGGCGGTGCAGGAGGCGGCGAGGCCAGGAGGCAACGCGAGGCCAGGAGGCAAAGGCGACACGGTGAAGAGGGTGTGCCGGCGGCTGAGTGTGTGGGAGAGAGAGAAGTGGAGAAAGAGAGAGTGAGGAAAAGGGGCGGTGCTGAGTTTGTGTTAGAGAGAGAAAGTGAGAAATGAAATGAAGAGAGAGAGAGGGGGAGGAGAAGGGTAAGCTTTGGAAAAAGAACAAAAATATTTTTACTATTCAAGCCTACCAATTTTAATCCGCCCACTTTCAACGGATTCTAATCAATTGCAAACAGTAGAAATAAGGGTGGGCCGACCCTTGTTTGAGCGCCTTACGGATAAAATATTTTGCTACCACACACATGAAATTAGGGCTGAGAATCGGTTTGGTTCCGGGTACCCGGAACCGAAATTTCGGGTACCCGAACCAAAAATAGGATGCATATTGGAACCGGCCCCAGTACCAATCGGTATTCGGTACTTCGGGATTCGGTACCGGTTCCGTTGGTTCTGTTCCGGGAGTATCGAAAAAAATCGAAAATATATATAAAAAAAAACTTTTCCTATTTTTTGGATTTAAAATTCCAATCAACACATCAACTAAACACATCAAGATTCAAGATCCAATTCCAAATCACCAATTATCACTGTTCACCACTTCACCTATAATAACCAATTCACCACCTTCATCTCATCTCAAACAACTAATTAAACAAGCCCAAGGCAACATGGCACAAGCTATGTATCTAAATAGTGTGGAGGGGGGGGGGGAGGGGCGGTATGGAGGAGGGGCGGCGACTGTGCGCGCAACTCTGAGCGCGATCCCCCAGCAATCGGCGGCGGAGGTGTGGCTTGGTGGAGGCGCAGCGGTCGCGTCGCGTGTGTGTGGTCTACTCTGTGGTGTGAGAGAAGAGTGAATTCTGAAGTGAAGAAAAGAAATGAAATTAAATTAGGGCATAGCATAATTTCGGCTCTTCGGGTACCCATCGGTTCGGTTCTGAGTACCCAGAACCGAAAATTATGCCAAGGAGGGAACCGGCCCCAGTACCAGCTAGTACCATATGGATCGGTACTGGGAGTACCATGGTGCCACGCTTCCGGTTCGGTTCCGGGAGTACCGAAGAATCGGAACCAAATTCTCAGCCCTACATGAAATGGGCTGAAAAAATTAGCTTATACACCATTTTCCAAGCTACCAAACAGGCCGTAAATAATATACTAGTCAAATTTATCACACCTTATCTCATAATTCTTACCAAACTATGGAAAAAGGGTCAAATGTAATTGATCACACTTAAATGACAAAATGACGACTCAAAGATCGGAGAGAATATATTCAAAATATCGATTAAATAAATGATATTTTATTCATGGCGGGAAAATGGAATTGCTATTTGGCGGGAAGGCCCACGTGGAAGTTGTCATTGGCGCGGGAAAATCAGCTGGTGCCGTTTTTATTCCAACCCCATCAGATTAAGAACCCTAGCTCTCATTTGACTCAAGAAACATCATAGTTCTTCAATTTTGTAAGAAAGGGGAATCAATCAGGAAGGGAACGGTAATCAACAACAACAAGCATGGTTGGGCTACCTTATGACTGTCTTGCCAACCCACTCGGAGCCGTCCGATCCACGTTCGATAAGGCGGTGTCGTCCGGCTCCAATCCGGCGGCGCTTGAGGGGAAGGACTGGGGCGCTGCCGAAATCTTCCGCCGGTTTCTCTTCGATGATGGCTGCCTCTCTCAGGTTCGAATTTTTACATTATGTAATGTTTTCACCCAATTTGATTGAGCAAATGAGACGCTATAGTGAGTGGGTATGTGTTCTTTAAGAAAAAAGTTGGTTTGATTTTGAAAATTCCAAGTCTATAAAAATAAAATTAGTCCTTCTGCTCTTAATAGCAGTTTACAATTAATCGATGATGCTCCAATTAGGTTGTGCTCTTCAAGGATATATGTTAGCGAAATGGTAAAAAATTAGCTTTGGCAGCAGACTCGCACAATATTATTGTCTCTGAATAATTTTATTTTATCTAAAAAAAGATCTATTTTTCCTTAATATGTGAAAGTGTAGCTTATACTGCAACCGAGAACCTATACTTCCCTGAGTGTTTAAATAATTTGAGGTGTACTGCCTGAGTATTGTATTTTACAATTTTTTGCTTATATGTGTGTATTACGTTTATCGTTGTTGTCAGGTGCCATTGCTGAATTCATCAACAATGAAATGGGTGCAACCCAATTCTCTTGTTCGCTTTCGCGGCATGATACAAGATATGTTGGGCAATGAATTTTATGTTGGTGCATATAAGGTATATTTGGTGTTACATTCATGTACGATAACTCTAGTTGATTATTGGAATGACTTGAGGTCATTCTTTGGGTTGTCTTGGTACAGGATGGTGATAACTGGAGAACCAATAAGTTTGCTGATGCTTCCCATTGTCCTTCAGATGCATCATCGGATATGCGGATTTGGGAGCGCCGACTGCTTTACTGTACCCCCGTAAGCTTTCTCTTTGATTACCTTGAATCCTTGATGTTCATTTTTGTTCTGCTATTGTTACTTTAGCTAGTACCCGTGAAAATTATGCATAGTTAACAATCCTTTGACATCTTATTTCTAGGTTCCTGGGCAGAACTCGTGGGTAGAGTGTTCGCCTGACGCTACAAGAAATCCATATATAGGTGCTATTTCTCCACCCAGGGAGAAGCGGCAGAGGGAGGATGAAGCAACTATGAGTGATGTTGATATGGTGGTAAATGACTATCCTCAACTAGTTATGGTGATGTTAAACTGCATTTTCCTCTCGTGTAGTGTAATGTTTTGGTCTAACATTTCTCTCATGTGACCACTTCATCTCTTCGTTCTATCACGAATAGTTTAAAATTGTGAATCTGTGATTATTCAAATTTATGGATAATTAAATATTACAATATTGGTTCTTTCATCAGAAAACATTGTAATTAGGTTCTAACTTGAAAGTCACATCTGTTTACAGGAACCAGGCCATGCCATTGAGGATTCTCCAAATTCTAAAAAGATGGTATGTAGATGTAACATGAAAGTCACATCTGTCTACAGGAACTGTGCATTGTCCTATTGTTGAGCCCCTTTTCTTGCCGTGCGATTTCAGCATATGCTCAATTGTCTTAGTATTTTTACAAGTTATGGTTATTTTTACAAGTTATGGCTATGAGTCCCTGATTGTCCGCCTTTTTGTTTCTTTTCACACAGCGGGAGGATGGAGTGGCTTTTGAGCCAATGAATTCACAGAAGGTGGTGACTGAAGGAAGCACATCTAATTCAAGCATACCTCCTGTTGAAAGAAATTCATTTTCATGTCTAGTAAAGGTGAATGCTTAGTTTCTGAGCTAAATAGATTCAGTTCTGTTGTGTTATAATTGATCCATTGGTCATTGTGATAACAATGTTACAATTTGCAGATTTATGACTCTCCTGAGTCAGACTTGAAGCTAAATGATGTTTTTGAGTTTGTTGGCATCTTCACTTTTGACCCGGACCTTACTGTATCCAGAGATGACAATGAAGTCATGGATGACTTTTGTGAAGATGCATTAGTTTGTCTGCCTCCCTCCAAGGTAGACCAATCTTTTTCACTAGTTTTGCACCTAGTATATTAATTTCCACATGTAATTCTGAATAGCTTGTGCTTGTCTCCCTGTTTTGAGGTCAAAAGTCTGATCCTACTTCAAAAGTTATTTAGTACATTTCTTCTTCTTTCCCCCTCGTAGTTTTTATGTGGTCTCATTCAATTAGTGAACTCCCAAGTCTAGTTAATTGCTTTTCATGCTCTGAAGAAACCTAGTGATTTTACTATCTTTAAATATAATATTATTCCTTAGGAAAATTTATTCATGGAGTTCCAGTGTATCTTTGTTGTAGACAGAGAAACAATAGGGCAAAACTTTTTGGGTTGCCATGTAGAGTGACAAGTTGGTATCACTACCAAAACCGGACACTGTAAACAAAAATGTTTATTAATTATTGTTCCTATACCACATTAAGATAACAGCTGGCACAACTGTAAGCTAGCTAATTTTTTAGTCTAGAATTAGTATAATGTATTTTTTTCATTAATAAAAATTATATTGGTTTTTTGTGAAGGAAAATATATTGCAACTCATATAAATAAGATATTAATTAATGAAATAGAAAATTATCAACATGTTTTATTTTTGCTTATGTTATTTATTTACATAGAGAATTAGATTGCCCATGATTAACGGAATTTCTAGAATTCTAGGTTATGATTTTGCTATGACTTTACTTGACAACCATTTTTGGATCCATCATATTATTCTATAACTATTTTCAAATGCCTAGAAAACTTTCCTTTGATGTCATATTGGTAAACCAAATAGTCAGACATAATTTTGTAGTTTTGTAGTGTTTGTAAAAAATTTCATGGTACCACTTCATAACTCATGATTCATGAGCATAAAGTGATAATAAATGCATGAGTTGATAGAAATCCTTATCCCCACCCCCAAAAACATAGAATTGGAAGTGATATATAACATTGAATAAGGAAGATAAACTAGTAACTCAAAACCAAGATAGAAGAATATATTTAAGTCCGGCCTTATTTATATGCAAAATGAAGGCACGAGTGAATTTGAGCGTGAGAATGGTTTCTATGATATATACTTGTATTCTTAATTCAATTGCAAGTTTCATATAAGTGGAAAGGTATGCTGTTTGAGATTTTAGATATTCAGTCAGTCCTTTAATGTCTTTTTGACTCGTATAAGTAGTCAGTTCTGGACTCAGTCATGTATCTAGTGGCACTTCAAGAGTTCCTGTAACTATGATGATAGATCCTCTTCTTCTGTTGTAACATTTGTTTAAGATACTTACAAAGGTGTGCTAATCTTAAGACTGTGCAGGTTCCTCGACTTCATTGTGTTGTGCACCGGAAACTTGAAGCAAGTGATCTTGTTTCCAGTCCTCGGTTGGAGGTAGGTTAGAAAAGATTGGTTGATCCGTGCCTCTTAACACTTCTGCACTATATAGTACTCTGCAGCATAATGATTCACTGTCTATCTTGACACTCAGCAAATTTTGTCAGCTAAGATTTTGTTTTCCTAATAATTGCAGTTAACTACCCCAGCAATAAAAGAAGTTAGGGAAGCTCTTATTGGACATCTCACCGCTGTTCTTGGACATGATCGGCTGGCAGCTGAATACATTTTATTGCACCTGCTATCCAAGGTATATATCTCGCTTATCTGCCTTTGCTGTAACATAATTGCACAAAGCTTATACAGATGCATTACAGAAATTTAAGATGACCTCATGCTTATTTTGGGTAATTATTCAGCATGTGATATTCCAATGTGCAGGTGCACGCAAGAGTAGATGAAGTTGCTGTTGGAAAGCTATCTCTAAATCTTACTTGCTTTAACAAAGAAAGCATGTCTGTATTTGGAAATAATCTTAAACTGGCAATAGGGAACCTCATGCCTTTCACAGAATGCTTGCCTCTCACGGTTGATTATCTCAATTCAGTAACCCTCACTCCAAAGAAAGACTACAACACAAATAGGTAAAGAATAATTGATTTTGATAACAACTGATTTTGTAATTTTATCCCACTTTTGAGTGGACATGAGTGAAGTTGCATCTTAACATATATTGTCCTGTGTATCCACAGGCTGGTCTCTGGGCTTTTGCAGTTAGCCGAAGGCTCACATTTAACTGTTGATGAGACCCCATTACAATCTGGAACCCTTAACTCGACAGGCCTTGAAAATGCACAAGCACTCAAAAGCATGATGGAGTCGCAAAAGGTTCATTTTGTTATTTTTTATAGTGGTGTTTATTAATGGAGACTAATGTCACACTCCACCCCTTGCTTACATCAGTTACCATTTGTGTTTGCACACCACAGGTTCATTACGATTTCACATATTACAAAATGGAGATGCCTGCAGATGTTCAATTCCTGATCATTTCTGAAGGCAAATCAAATATCCTGCCTGCTGATCTCATCCTCCCTTTTCGTCCATCTTCAGTTGCCTCTGTATCAGGGATAGATGGAGAGATGCTGAAAGCTTGGAGATGGTATTTGGCTACCATGAAATCACTACCCCATTCAATTGAGCCACTTCTGCAGAAGGTTGGGTTTTAAGTCTAATTCATTCTTGCCTTCAAGTTACAGTTTTCTATGTAGGGTTAGAATGTGTCTGTTTTAATGACTGCAAAGCATACTAACTAACTTTAACCAGTAACAATTAACAAGTGACTTCTTTCAGCTCCATCAGGGTAAAATCATGTGCTAACTGATATGATCTTTGTTCGATTAACTGTATCCAATATTTAGTATCTTAATGTGGTTTGATCTCTTTACCTATATAGCGTCAATCCAAAAAGTCTCTTACTGAATTGGAATTCACGTGATGAATGACAGGCAGTTGAAGATGATCTAGTTGCTGCTCGACAAGCAGATAGAAGCTTAGGCAAAGAAGACTTTAGCCGGTAAAGAAGTAGCCTGAGTTTTTTATCCTTATTCTGCGATCAATGTTTGTTTCTCGAGCTGATGTATTTGTTGTTGCAGATGGCTTACAATGGGGCGCCTGATGTCAGTAAGTTTTGGGGCGACTTGTTTGTCGATGGAGCACTGGCATATGGTGAAAGAACTTGAGAGGCAGCGGAAGGAGAGGCTTCAAGGGAAACTTTGAAGCAGATGAAAAATGAAAAGTGATTGTTGTAAATTCTTCTTTGACCTTAATATCATCCTGTTTGTTTCTTGGTGAGACTGAAATGTTGCTGTGACAACAGTATAATCACTAATTATCTTTTATTTATAGTAACCCAGTTATCTTCTTACCGTTACTCTCGCAATAGATTTCACTAATCGTACAAATTAAATAAACTTTTACCGGCCCCAAAAGAATATGATATTGAAAGAAAAAGAGAACTGCTACAAAGCTCATTATTCCCTGGGTGAACACCATTAAGAATGCTCATAGAACTGAACTAGCTTTAGGAGCTGAAATGAAAGAAAACAAACTAATGCTCTTCTTTTAGAATTTGAATGTTTGAATTCGTAAAATAAAGTGTAAAAATATCATTTCACGAATTTGTATATCTGAATTCGTGAAATGAATCATTTCACATGCAAATTAGTGAAATGAGAGGTATATACTTCCTTATTATAATTTTATGATCATTTTAAAATTACCAATATCACCCTTTCTTCTACCCACCTACATCCCCCGCCACTGGAAAAATCAATTATAGGATTTCCCGACTGAAAAAGAGGGAGAGCGGATCTGCACCACCTTCACCTTCATCGACGCTGCTGTCACGTTCAGGTTTTGCGGTGATTCAAGGTCGAAGTAGGAGAGCCTTTGCCATGGACTAACGACGAATGCTCTGATTTTGAAATCTACCTACATAAGGAATGGGGAACTCGATAAATATGGATAACTTTTTTTGAAATTGTTGCACTCTTTAACCCATGAACACAAGATAATTGGCGCTGCACATCCAAAAATTTAACCCATGAAAATTGCTTTCTTCTTTTATAACCATTTGAGATATTATCTCGCATGATATTACGCTCTTGTACAAAGCTTACCAAAACCAAAACCAAAACCAAAACCAAAACCAAAACCAAAACATTTCATATTTGCAATTTTTTCCATCCAAAATATGGCCAATTGGGATTTCACTCTATTCTCAATATTCACATGAAGTGAAAAACCCTTCCAAGCCCTCCAAAGCAGAAGCCAGAATAGATTCAGTACTAGCCTAACATCAGTTTAACTCAGCTCCAGCTCCCAATAACAGCAGCCACAGCATCCGCCTTACCCAAAATACACGAACAACCATTGTGTCGAGTGACGTTCATCTTCAACAACACTCGTGAACAGCCCAAGACCAGTACGAGCTTTCAGAGTCGTAGTAATTCATCGTTGAGTCTTCATACCTCTGCCATGAAACATTGTTAGACGAGTAGTCCCTAGAGTCACGTCGCATATGGCTGTAAGTTTGGGATTATGGAAAAAGGATTATTGGTATTACCTTATCATATTTGCCAACCTCAGCTGAATCTGCTTCATCATCCACCTACAAAGTGAATCCTTTTAGGTATCATCTCACAATCAATAAGAATCATCAATAATAGTCTTCTTCAAGTAACAATAACAACAAGTTAATTTCAACCAACAATTCAAAGGGGGAATGCAGGCCTAAAGTAGTCTTGCTTCAATAAAACAATTCAACCAACCTTCATGACTTCTACACTTGAATTGGTTTCATATCCAATATGAAGAAAGTGGAATAGGGATTAGATATGATACAATTATTTTTCCTTATTTTACAATTACAATGTGATCAACAAGTATAAAACAAGAAAGCAATCTTCAATAAATTACCTTTTGAATCTTATTTTCCTCCTCCTGCAAAAGCCTCACATACACTGCATCTAGTTTAACTACCTGATCAACATAAGGCTGTCTCTCCTGCAAAATAACAAAACCAGCCACAATGAATCAGACAACCAAAATATCAACAATAAAGTCTGCAAACAATTGAAAATCAAACATTTTGAGATACCTTTCTTGACATATTCTTCCACGCTTCACATCCCTTCTTATCTTTCTCGATCAAATCTCCTTCTCCACACGTCTTTAGAAACTCCTCCCTACATAACCACCAAGTGATAAAATGAAACCACTAAGGCGTCGTTTACTTCGAGTGGCAGGACAGGATGGATAGATTAAAACAATCGAAACTAATCTACCGTTTACTTTGATGCATGGATTGATAAATTCTAACCTTATCTGACCACCTTATCCGTCAAACACTCAAATCATATATTTTACCAATCTAGCTATCATATCACTCAAAGTAAACGCCCCCTAAATTTGCTATTAAATTTCAGCACAACAAGCCATAAAATGCAAATATAAAGCTAGGCAACCCTAATCTAACTACTTTACAAGAAAAGGGATATCAAAACATGGTTTAAAATGAGGGGAAAAAAAAAAAGATCATGCTGATTTGATTTCAGAATAAGTCCCAAAAGACAAGAACTGCTAAAAGACAAGTAGCAAGTAATCCAATCACCATGGAATTAAATAATTAACAATAATGAAGAACATAACATACATAAAAAGGTGAAAAGCCGATCTTGGCATCTGCCTCTCAATGCTTCCTTCCACCCATTGAGTTTTCAGTTTCTTTTTCGTATTTTTCTCAAATGCACACTCATGCATATCAGCCAAAGCAAGAGCCACAGAGACGCCACAGCTTTCACTGCAAAATGCACTTTAAAATTAAAATATATTCATAAAAAAAAAGAAGAAGAATCAGAAATAGGTAAAATTGAAACCATTTCCGGAAAGCACTGCCGTCTGGAGCGCGGCGGATTGGCTCCGCGCGGACCCTTTTTCTAGCTCTTGATTGGTACGCCATTCGCATTCAAGTTGATAGCTACAGCGCGTTAACTTTGAATCATAAATAAATTGCAGAATAACTGTTTAATGTTTTTGTTCTGTACATTTTCACTATTTCAGTACGGTGGGAGTGGCTAACTTGCGCTTAAGCGTAGGGTAAAATGACTGTTTATTCTCCCCAAACGTGGGCACTTGGCTTGTTTATTCATGTCAAAAACATATTTAATGTTTAATAGTATAATAAATTAAAAAAAACCATTAAAACATGTTTTTTCAGCGGCTCCGATTTTAAAAATAACTTAACTAAATATTAAAAGCTCAAAACGATCACAAATCCTATAATAAGAAAAATCAGTCAATCACTAGCAATTATTACCAAATAAAGACTGGAAATTACAACTTTACGATAATGTGATTGAAGTAATAGTTGGGACCTTTAAAAGTATAGTATTTGATTGGTTTCTGGTTTAGATAAAACAAATAGAAATTAGGACATGATAATCACATTTGCGTATCTAAATCCGAAGAGTTTGATTGTTATGAATAAGAATAAACACATGTGCATCTATTGATATCTCAAATTTTGAACAATGATATTTTTCTTTTATTAATTAACTATCGAGTTCAATGAATGGTAGACTAGTTGATTTCTTGATGAAAAGAAAAGCTTTAATATAATGCTCGTTCATTCATATCATCATTTATTATTTTAATCTTTAATTTAATTTTATTTTTTCGTACTTAATTTATCAACTAATACAGTACTACATGAATATGAGAACATTTGTCTTTTAACCGAAACTAATATATTTAGATATTAGTATTAATTAACTATTGAGTTCATTTGTCTTTAGATATTATTATATTTATTGAAAAGTTTAGAGGCCTCACTGGCGCCGCGCTTTGTGGCTGAAGTAAGTTATTGAGCGGGAAATGTGATAATAAACTGATAATTGAGGAGGAAGAGTTCCCGCGCTTCTTAAGCTTGTTTGACTATATTTATATTTATATTTTATTTTAGTCATTACTGTTAGAATTGTAGAACTTGCCGGGCGTTTACAATGAAATAGAAAAATAGGAGATTGAAAGATACACGGAAATAACACGTAATTGAAATAACAACGAAACAAACAAAAACCGTATAAACTAATGCCGAGTCGAGAAAGCCTCTATCCGCAAGACGAGATACGTCCCGGTAGTGCTCTCGGTTCTGACGTATCGTCTCCAAAGATAAAACGGCAACGTCTCGAAGGTAGCAGCACCGCAAA
>JAYJMF010330360.1:0-12900 GCA_036873715.1 Salvia sclarea
GTCTCTCTGGTCGGCAGATATATGTTCTTTCAAAAGAAATGTTTGTTTGGTCAATCATTCACAAAAAGTCTACACGATCAGAGAGACTAATTCATCGATCGGAGAGATTAATTTATCGACCTGAGGAAAATTAAACTAAAATTTGGAAATGAAAAATTACATTGTTAACGAAATATTTTTGATTGATTTACTTCCTTTGCTTGTTGATAATTTGACGTCGTCTTTGCATAAAAATTGCTTTTGAGAGAGAGAGAGATAGAGGAAAAAACAGAAGAAAGTACATTAAAAATTCAAAAAATAAAAGTAAAGTATGTGATGATAGTATCAGTCATTTGTATCATGTTTGAAATATGTGCAACAATACAAAACATGCAGAGATGGTATTGGGTGGTGTATAAGTTAAAAGAAATTAGAATATGTCATTGTACTATATTATTAAAATAATAAAATGGGTATAGGGTGTAGTAATTTTGTAGAATGGGTATAGAATGTAGTAATATTTAAAAAAGTGGGTAGTAAAGTTCTTTTTCCTAATTTTTTTTTAAAAGCATAAAATAAAACTGCCAGAGCCTCGGCGTGGGGGTCGTTGTCGGGCGACTGGCTCTCCACTGGAGTACCAGTCGGCCCACTAAGCCTCCTAGCAGCACTTCGGCAGCACTACCACGCGTACCTTCGGCGCCTGCTCGCCGCTCGTCTAGCCGTCAATACAGAGAGACGTTGAAAATGAACAGGAAAACTGAAGGCCCTAGGCCCCTTTTATAGTTTTTGAAAGGGACTCGCTTACGCAAGCGCTGGTGCAAGCTTTTCGAGAAAAATACGTGAAGCAACGGGATTTTTCTGTTTGAAATCCATTTTCAAAAATTCAAGAGCCGTCAAGCTTCATTTTGCAAACCCGACACAAGGGAGCTTGCGGTGCAACTTTTGGAAACCTGGTAACAATAATGCATGCGAAAAGGACAAACCACGGATGCTATAAAATCCATTCTAGGTCCAAACGAAGCCCAACCCCTGCCAAAACTCACCGGATAGTTAAACAAATATTTTTGGGATAAATTTGGATAGTTAAACAAATAATTTGGATAAATTGGGATCAATAATTAATTGCTCAAACAAGACCATTTTCTTGGAAAAAATTACCAAGTAATCAAGAGCGATTTATAGGATTACTTGACGAAAGAATCGCGTCAATCGGAAATCGGGTGGAGATTTAATTTAAGAAAAGGCCTCAAACGATGATCAAATGGAGACTAAAACATCAACTTTTAGGTCAAAACGAGCTCCATTCTTTTTCAAACTTTAACGAATATTCCAATAAATATAAATAAATATTTGGTAAGAAAATGGGAGAAAAAGGAAACAGAAAAATATTCGGTGCAAAAGGGGCGGGTCATTACATATTTTCCTTTATTTTCCCAACACATACAAACCCTAGGATCAATAAGGAAATTATATACTCATAATTGAATAACAAAGCAAGAATAAATAGGTGAAAGCATAAAATTGAAATAAATAAAACCCGTAGAGAAATCCACGAAGAACAGCTTGAATCCTTGAATCTTCAATCTTTGCTAAGAATTATAAACTCTAACGAAAGCAATAAACCTAAGAAGAATAATAATAATATGAAAGCTAGGGTTCAAACAATGTAAAAGAAGGGGATATTTATAGGGAAAGATGATACAAGGTATCCTAGGCCCATTAGGATGGTAAAAACCCTCAAAAACATGGAAAAAATTAATTCCCAGAGGTCCCTCTTGGACCCCCTCTCGGGTAGTGTCTCGCCCGAGACACTTTTGCAGAGAATTTCAGTAGCAGGGCTCGGATAGTGTCTCGTCCGAGACAGTACTCGAGAAGGCACTGGGCTCCTGCGCGGCGATTTTGTTTTGGCTATTTCTCCCTCGTCCGGACTCCAAATCATGCACGGTTTTCGCCTACGAACTTCTACTGAGATGTACTTCAATACTATGCATTTCAAACTCCTAAAAGTGTCCACATGTTTCTGCAATTTAATTCATCCTTCAATGATATGCCTTGATGCTTCTTTCTCTTCTCATCTTCGAGTGGTTCCATCTCCAAGACACTTCAAAACACATATAAAACATAATGAACCACTCCAAGAATAATATTGCTCGATATGTAATGAAAGGATATAATTACGAGCATAAAGAACTAAAAACCACGAGAAGAACAAGGAAATAGAGCACTAAAAACAAGGCAAAAAGAGCAACTATCACTCTCCTACGTCCACGAGCTGTTGATCAAACAGCTAATCACTCATAAGTGCTTTCGAGTGCACTGTAAACCTTAGATCAGATTCACTCGCTGATACCAAGACTCTGGGTTGGATTTCTCTTCTTAGTTTACAGAAACTAAGAGACCAATACAATTTATCTTACAAGTGCTAAATAACCAAGTGTTGAGACACCTGTCTCGAACATGCACTCAAACTCACTTTCTTTTGATTGAAAAAGGGGTGGTTCGAAATGCTCCAACTGTCACACAAAGAAAGCCTCTTTCCAACAGGTTCTAGGCTTAGGATTTGGATGGTCTATATGCCTAGAGAGTTCTAATAGAATGAAGGGATACTCAGGTAGGCTGAGTGTTTAGCAAGATAGCTTGTATTCACTTCTTCAATTCTAAGTATGAAATCAGTTGAAGGCTGGCTGGCAATTTTGGCAGATCTTCAGCTTATGTTTAGAATTGGTGATTTGAATCGAAGAAGTGAGAACCTATATATAGCAGAAAGCAAGAAAAGATCCGTTGGAGCCAAGACCTTCTTCTCTTAATTCTGCCGTTGTGAAAGATGGAAGTCAAATTCATCTCATATTCGAACTTCTCTCACTTCACTTTGCTCGGAGTAACTTTCGTACTTCTGCAGAGGAGGAAAGGCTATTACAGGTCCTTTAGCACGATTTGGGAAAGTCGCGCGTCTCGATGGAGAGGAAGGACAATATTTGTAACCTGCATTTAATGTGGTTGACCTTTTGTCAATTGCTTCTACTTTCCATGTGGCACTGCGTATCCTTGGTTTTGTCGTCTTCTTCTTAAATCAGTTTTGACAAATAGAATGTCAGCGTCGCTTTAACAGCTTCTTCAATGCTTTTTAAGGATACTTTCCATCGAGACTATCATTCGAAATAAATCTTCAGCTTCTTTAGTCTTCAGGATCTTCAAACTTCAGCTCCATCTTCGAGAAACTATACTAGAATAAATTTGATTCTAACACTTGAATCAATAAAGGATCAGTCCTTACTAAAATTATGTTCTGGTATCATCAAAACTGAGGAGGGATATTTTCCTTCATTTTCCCAACATCTTTATCGTCCTTCTCCTTCTTCTTCTTGCAGTTCTCTAATCCCTCCCATTAAGCTTTATCTTTCTTCCATTTTAATGAAAGAATTTCTAGTCTTCTTTTCTTCGTATAATGATTTGCCAATCAAATGCATTTAATGTGCCTAGCTGAGTATCTACTACGTGTCAAAGTTTGATTCGTTTAGGCTTTTGACTTCTGTCGAACATTCAGTTTTCATTTCTTTTTTCTTGAGTGATTTTATTAGTTAACACACTTTTCACTTTGACTTATGTTCTTTAGTCAACCGCATTATATAATCAGTCAACTTTCTTTTATCGATCTTTGACTTCAGTCTTCATTGGTCAGCCTTGTCTTCAGTCTTCGGTTGCTCTTAGTTCAGCAATCGCGTCTTCTATTTTCAGACCTATTCTAGAGACTGCTCCTTAACTTGTGATCATATACAGACTAAGACAAAATTCTACATCAATCGAAGGTTTTAGGATTAGTCAAAACATATACTCCATTCGTCCATGACCTGTTTGTCACATTTTCATCGGAAAGAGTTTTAATAATTTTATTGACTTTAGTTGGTATGATGTATTGAAAGTTGAAACAGTGTATTGAATGTTGAAAAAGTGGGTTAAAAGTTGAAAAAATATATTGGGAGTTGAAAAAGTGGGTTAAAAGATTACATATACTTTTGACCTTGCCTCCTCTAATTTCTCATACTTCCTGTCTCCTTTGTTATCTCTGGGCTTGGGACCTCTTTTCAGCCCTATTATTCTCTTTGGCGCTTGGCCGTTTACTACTTTTGAGTCTCTTGTTGGATTTGGCCCACTGGGATATAAGTGGTCTAAACCAACCTCATCACATTGTACCAATTAAATTGTACTCCGTGTACCGCCTTCAATACTTTATTTAACTCTGATTTCAAAGAAAAAATATCATTCTTTTATTCGGTTTAATTGCTTGTAAATACATAAAAAAAAATTAACCAAATCTATTATTATGGTAAAAAAAAAAAAAACTTTACATAATTTTTGGAATTTAGCCTAACCAAAAAGTTCCTAAGCCAATAACTTGATTTCTTGGAGTTTGGTGTACAATCTAAAGCTAGCGTTAGAAAGCTTCAACGATAGCTATATAATGGTACATAACACATAAATCCAAATTCTAACAAGGATATATAGATAAAATTTGAAGATAAATGACGTTTAAGCAATTCTCAGAAAATTTTCAGTAATTGAAATGTAACAACACGGGTAATAATAGAAGGGTATAACTAAGAGCTTTTTGACGGTAGTTTCGGATTGTTAATCGAACTACAGATAATCAAGTTAGTGCCCAACAAACTTTAGACTTATATTAAATTTGAAAATTTTGTAGAGTTCATGTATTCTTTTACTAAAATAATAATTTTGGTAAAAAAATGGGCATTATTTGTGTAACTTATAGGTAATTAAACTTTATATTTATATGAAACTATTTAAATTTAACTTAATTTTACACTGTAATTGTTGAAATTGATATATTAATATCTAACTAAATTAATCAAATTCCACAGGAGCTAGCGTGTATATTCGTGATTTATTTTTATAATAAGTTTTATAAGTGTAATCAAAGTTCACACAATTAAATATGAAAAAGTTCTGAATTTGACCTTACATAATTTTTTCCTAGCTATTAATATCATATCCATTATACATATGTACCATAACTATCGCATATTATCTGGGATTTTGGTTCCTTAACCAAAACCATTAACACCAATCAACTATTAAAGACCAAGACAGGACATCAACAATTGGTATCAAAATAATCAATTTTAGGTAGAAAAAAAGATGATAACGGAAATAAAATAAAAGGTCTGCTTTCTTATAAGAAAAGAGAATATACAATGTAATGTGAAAGCATTGGACCACCTGAGGTGACTTGTGGATCGAACAAAACATTAATTAACAAGCCATATCATATTGTTATAAACCTAGCTAGTTGTCAACTGGCCTTCTCTTACAGTTAAAATAAATAATAAATAAATATACAAAAGAACAAATTTAAATAGAATAAAATAAAATAAAGGGGCATGATTCTTGACCTTATGCCCCTCAAATTATCTCCATTTGTTTATAATATATAACTAATCGAGGTACTCTCAACTTTTCTACGCACGACAAGGTGCTGTTAACAAATAATTATGGGAATAAATTATTAGCAACATGACCAAATATAGAAGGTAATTAGTAGATAATATAATCGACGATGACGTCGCAGGTGACGAAATTTGCACAAATATTTTAATGTTTTTGTACCCAACTTAAATATAAAACTGAGTGGGGATAACCAATGCTCCATATCTGGATGTAAATATATTAGTTTAATTCGTATTATGATAGTTGCGATAAACAAAAATTAATTGTTCGTGATGTTTTCTTTCATAGATATTCTCGTGAAGAGTAAACGATAAACCTCGTAAAGAAATTTGTTTGTCGTGGATACATAGGATAAATTAGGTCTCTTCTTTACCTTTGTACGAGGTGATCATTTTGTTTAAACATTTTAAAATATATTACCGATTACAAATGAGTAAATAGAGATAAACCTCTAGACATAACCTATACGCTATACCTACATCACTAGAAATGAACCTTGTTTTGGAGAAATTTTTTACCCTATTATATGGTACTCCTCCGACCACCAAAGATATATGTCTCTTTATGAACGACACGTGTTTTAATAAAATAAATCAATAGTATGTGAGTGGAGTAAAAGTAACTTTAAAATATGTGGTTGATATTGTAAGTTGTGTGGGTCCTATTACTATAAAAGAAAAGTTATATATATTTTTTTGTGGACGTACCAAAAAAAAAATTATGGCATATCTTTAATTGACGGAAGAAATATGAGACATTATATATTATGTTTATTTATTCAATTGCTATTTTACTATCAAAAGTGTATATAAACGTCCCCGCTAATTTTTATTTTAAATGATAATCTAGTCATATATTGTGTAAAGATAAAAACTTGGTGTCATGATTTCAGATAAAAGATCATTTTGTATTTAAATTTTTCAAAATTGCAATAAAATTTTGTGTTAATTCAATTCCTATTTATAAATGAATTTTTTTTCAGGCAAAAAACATACCAATTTAATGATTCTCATTTTGACACATCTAAATTATTTCCAGAAAGGATGAATAGACATGTTGCATTTCGTGACTAATTAATATGACATGTTGTATTACGTAGCAATATGCTAAAATTTACGTCCAATTCGAGAATAAATGTAAAGTTGGTGTATACAAAGACCCTGACCTGTTTCCACTATTACATACACATTTCTTGTTCAAAATTTAATATTTTTACGCCCACTCAACACGCAATCTTGGTAGTACATATATAAAAATTCTTCATTAAACCCACCCATAATTTTTTTTCTTCACACTAGAATAAGACATAAAACTCGCTCCGCAATAGAATAATTGAACGAGGCCTAATTGAATTGTGTTGTTTGTGTGTGTGTTTTTGTTGGGGGGTGGGGTGGGGTGGGGGGGGGGGGTGTTGGGAGGTGGGTTGCAGTCCTTTGAAGCTCGAGTAGAGTTAGGTTAAGTCCCTCTCACCATAATAGCAATTGTCTGTCTGAATTGCTTTTGCTCATGAGAACTGATTCGAAGGACACCGACGATGGTGACAATTCACCACCAATCCGCTGATATTTCCCATAACACCACGATTCCTCACCCCACTTTTTTATTTCTTCTTCTTTTTCTCTCATTTCTTACTTACTTTTCTTTTTGCTTCCTATAACATTATAGGATATTTTGTTTTAGGTAAGGAGTTAAGATAATGAAAAAGGAAAAGCGCCTTAAATGTCACCTTTTATTTAATCCGTGTTTCAAGATGGTTAGTTGATAAAAGCAAATACATTAGATGCACATTTATGTATCATATATAGATTTTGAAGACCACAATATAATAAAAACATCCCTCTTTAGGAATTTCCCCCGGCACTGATTAAAACTAGATGTAATAGTGAGACCTTAAATTACTAATTTCACAATTATCGTACAAGTAACAACACGCCACGGGCACGGTTTGTTCGGTCTAACTCTAATAATATTATATTAAACCGCGGTAAAATGGAAGTGTTATTTGATATGTTAAAATAAAAGGGAAAAGAGGAGGGTGAAAGAGGCTCAAAGCAAGAATCTTTACAGACTTACAGAAAAATGGAGATATTCTTTTTCCATTCTCTGATGGCTGAAATCAGAATTGAAGAAAAAATGGGACATCACAGCATAGCATAGCACAGCACATCACAGCAGGTAGCAAAGATGATTGAATGGAATTAGGAAGGTCTAATGAGAGGATGGATCCCATTTTTCTGAAGCCAATTTTGAGGTCGAAACGTCTGCGCAGATGGGAATCCTGATGATGCTGCAGCAGTAGCAAACACTTGAGCTTGATTCATTTGCCATTGCTGTTCATTTCTCGACACCGGAAGCTCTCCTCCTACATTCCTCCCGCCCTCGACCGCACTCCCACCCGAGAACTGATGCAACTGCTGCTGAAATTTTCATAACTAAATTTATATATTTTCCGGGGGCTCAACTACTCAACACACTTGAAATGCACCAATGAGTACGGGCTTACGTGGTAGTTCTGCGAGTTATACGGCTGCCTATTGAACATTTGATGATGCCCGTATCGAGGGGCCTCGTTGCTGATCTTGAACGATTCGGGAGAATGTAGGTGCGCTTGGCTTAGTAGCTGCAAGGTTTCCGTCTCGTTGTATCCGTCTCTCTTCTGAGAAATTAACAATGCTTCTAAATTGAAAAACATTGCATATATAGGATTTTGATCAAAGTGTATTCAAACATAATGTGTTCATATATATGTACCTCATGCCTCGATGCTTGGTTTCTCCATTGATCAACTTCAAACTGCATCGGCACCAGCTGCTGCTGCTGCTGCTCTCGGAATCCCGAGTTGGAAGCAGAATTTCCCAAGCTCAAGTCAAGATTGTGATCTGCTGCGTTGTTGGAAGATTCTGATACAGACACACACACACACGCCCCACCAAGGACACTAGAAATTTAGGTTGTTGCAAATAATGTATTTTTGGCCCAATGGCAGTTAATATAAACACTTAATACCTGCTGATTTTAGTTCATCTTCATAAATGCTTGGATCGAAATTGGTAACAGCTTCCTTGCCATTACATTTTATGGCTGCTTTATCATAAGCCCTGGTACAAGAGAGAAAATAATTCATCCCATCTTCAACCATATTTAAAAATGACATTAAATTCCAACGACTTTTAGACATTAGACTCCATTAACCAACCTTGCTGCTTCAACTTCAGTATCGAAGAGGCCCAAATAAACATACCTGTCACGATGAGAGCAAACACGAGTCAGATCCCTCCTCATTGCGGATTTAAATTTAAATCAAGGTTGGGGGCAAAGTAAAATATAGATAATTAAAGCTGCATATATAGACATAGAATGGTTACTTTTTGCCTAGAAACTGGCCCATCCTAGCTTCCCATCTACCACATTTGTGCAAAGTGACACCTCTATACTTTGAACTTCCTCTTGGGAAACCAGTACTTTGCCGACGCAATACGTGCACAAATTCCTCCTTTGTTAGATTACTCATCTGTTTAAAATATAATGCAACATACAATATAATGTAAATGTCACATTAATTTCAGACGATAACAATGATAAATTAATCAAATTTCATGTGAGTGATATCGAGGAATAAACTGTTGAAGATAAGGAATCAAACTGTAGAAGATAAGAGTGTGTGCAATAAAACAATACAAGACTGACTCCTCTTTTCTCTCTCTATACAACCGACCTACCTGTTTTAAGTCGTCTTCATAATCCTCTATACTAAAGTTGATGTCTGCTTCGACTCCTCGGAATTTAATGGCTGCTCTATCATATGCACTGCAATACAATATCATACATTGATTTAAAAAAACAATTACGCATTAATAAAACGTGTTAAATGTGGAGGAGGAAGCTTACCGGGCGGCGGCGTGGGCTGTGTCGAATCCACCTATATACATAAAAGATTTAATTTTCCGTTCAATTTTTGGCCAATCAAATTCATCACGAAAAATAAAATCAAGACTGGTGATGAAATGATAAGTGAAAACCAACCTAGATAGACTTGCTTCCCGCAATCCCTGGCTCATAGAAAAATTTTATGTAAATGAATGAGAAAATTTTTTGATTTAAAAAACAAAGAAATGGAAGAAAAAGGGGGATTTCTTTTTTTTTTTTTTTGGTATGTACCATATGTGCGATTCCCAACGGCCAGTTCGGCGGTAAAACGTGACGCCGCGGTATTGTGAGCTCCGTGAGCGGGGGCCGCGGCGGCTCTTCTTGAGCGGCTGCGCCGCCTCCGCTGCGGACTTCCCGAAGGCGGCGGCGGCGGCGGGGCCGGCTGCGGCGTGGGGCTCGGACTGGCAGAATTTGACCCCGACCCAGTGGGCGCGGGGGAAGCCGGTGGCGCCGCCGTCAGCCGCCATTTCCGATTCATCAACGGGGAAGAACTGCCGAGTGATGAGGGAGGAGCACGGGCCGGCGCCGTCGTCGTCAACGTCAACGTCGTCGTCGGCGACGGAGAAGCCGAATATCTTGCTGCTCCGCTTGCGGGAGGCGTCCTCCTCCTCCTCGGAGGCGTCCTCGACCACCACCGCAGAAGAGCTCGAATTCGACATGGATCCGACGCGCTTGCCCTTGTCGTCGGAGCAGCCCTCGGATTCGCCGCCCCTTCGCTGATCCGGCGAGTCGTTGAGATCCCACATTTCTCACACTAGAGAAATTCTGTTTCTTTTTTTTCTTTCTGAATTCTGATCAGCACAGTCTAATCAAGAAGCAAAACCAAGGCAAAACTTAATAAGGCCTCCCAAAAAGGCCCCTCTCCCTCACTCTCTCTCTCTAGATTGTAGAGTGTAGAAATTCCTGTGCAGTCTACTTACCAAAAAAATACTAATAATGCTTCATCCATGGAACTGTATGTTGTCTCTTGATACAACATAAAGAACCTAGGACCATAGACTTGCAAAAAAAAAAAAAAGGTTGTTGGTTGCAAAAAAATGTTGTTGTAAATTCCCATTTCCAACTGTAGAACTAGATCTCTCTCTCTCTTTCTCTCTTTATCTTTATTTCTCTCTTGTCTACATATCCTCCCTCCTTCCTTCCCTAGCTAGCTGCCCAATACTGCATAGACGAGGCCAGTTTTTCAAGGCTTGGCCGAAAGCAGCACACCTCCCTCTTTATCGTTCCTCTTTCTCTCTCTAGACTTCATTCATTCATTTAGATATATAGGCAACTTGCCTTCTCTTTTGAGGTTTCAAAGAAAGAATGGGACTAAGTATAATATAGAGGGGGCTAAGCCTAGAGTGGGGGAACTACTTTTCTTTTTCCTTTTTCTAATTTCTTTCTAATTTTTATTTTTGGTGGCTATGTTGTTCAATCAAAGTCATAAATACTTGAGGGATGGTTTTCTAAAACTCTTTCTATTTATATATGTCTGCTGTGGGTGTTCCATTTAACCATTCTCTTTTCTTTAAACTCTATATTTGTGTATCTATTCTGTGTATCTATAGATTTGTACGCCTTTATTACTACTATCTAGCTTTAACTCTGACCCTCCAAATCTATCTCTCTCCCTTTTTTTTCTCTCTCTCTCTCTCTCTGCCCCTGTCTTTTACCTTCAATTCCCATTGGTTCTCGTTAAGATCGCGAGATTAAATTTTCACACTCACAAAGAAAAGAGGAAATTAAAGAACCATCTCTTTCTTACGCAACTTTCCGACGTTAACCAAATCGAAAAGCAATTCCCCTCCCTCTCTCTCTCTCTCTACATTGCCCACTAATGGAAATAGACAGCACCAACACTAGATGGATGACTTATTACTCAATTACCTTTATTAGCTACACTAATTATCATTTCATTTTCATTCATTCAATCCCACGTCACCCCACCCCACCTCTTACATTTGTGTTTTTTTGTTTACCTCATTTTCTACCACGTTAAAAATTTTACCAACCCTCTCTTATTTATATTACCCTTCAATTACTCAAATTGGGTTTCCCTATAACGAAACTACCAGAGTCAAATTCAAATCTAACCTTATCCGGCACAGCTCTTTTTTACCCATTTCAAGAACAAGGGGGAAAAAGTTCGCAAATTACGTAAACATCTAATTAATTTCGAAAATAATAATAATTGATGTTTGTAGGGATTATCAAACATCATACGCATGTCCACATTAGGTATTTCACGATGAATGATTACGATCCCAACCACACCACACGAAAAACACTAAATTTCGACTCTTTCTTTTTCCATAGTATTGTCGTTGTCATTTTATTTAATGTGAAAACCATATCTCAATATTATTATTGCGTTAACTACGATTAATTATTGAGAAGGAACTAATACAGAGAGGAGAAAAAGCATGAGTAATTTGTTATAGTCCGACAAGATCTGAATAGCGAAAAACAGGTAAATAGATTGAGGGGGGAGGGGCAGTTTGGGAAAGAGGGGAATTATTGTGGGAGACGGGCAGGGGGAAGGGGCAGGAGGGGTTTGGTCTCAGAAAAGGAAAATGGAAGAATAGCAATAAATGGAAAAACTTTCCAGAAAAGTCCAATCCAAGAGTACGGGAGGAGGGCCACCATTTCCCTCTTTTGTTCTTCCCAGCGACCAATGCCTATCTCACAATGGTACCTCGTATTTATGAATCCCCCTCCTCCACCACTCGCAATGCCCTCGCGCGTCACACCCACGCCTCCACTGCCTCCTTCTCAAATTACTCTTCTACCCTCCTCACACCTATGTCCATTCGCGCCACCTAAACATCAACATTTGGTGTTAGCCAAGGCACCAGATGTCTTCAACCTTACACCAAAATGGTGCAATGTAAATAGTGGCGTTATTTACTTGCATTCATATTTGGTCGACTGCCTACTTACTTAGTTACTTCTAGTCTTGATCTTTGTGTATTATCAATATTTTATTTGTATCATTTTCATTTAATTATCGTAATTACAACTACTGGTAAATAATACTCGAGCATATGAAACATCAAAAAATATTATTATTACTCCGTTTATAAATACTTCCCTCCGTCCCTGATAAGTGTGCGCAATTTTTTTTTATGCTCGTCCACCATAAGTATGTGCATTCTTTTTTTAGAAATCTATTTTATCAAAAAGTCAAAAATCTCCAACTAACATACACACAATTTTTCAAAAAGTGTGACTCTTTATCCACTAAAATTCACTTTATCACATTTTTTTATTAAAATCCGTGTCATTTCTCAATCCACACACTTATTTGGGACAAAGGGAGTAGTTAGTTTGCTCCAAATATATTAATACATTTTTAACCGGTAATGTTAAATGGACACTAGGTGGCCATTTAAATTTGGCCACCTGAGGATATATATATATGTAATTTTCTCTCATTAATTAGTGTGTGTTGTAATTATTGATTGAATTGTGCAGTAATTAATATGCCCTTTACAACCAACTTTAAAGGGAGACGAATATTTATGTGGATTCAAATTTTGAAATTAATCT
>JAYJMF010330690.1:0-12896 GCA_036873715.1 Salvia sclarea
TACTCCACTTTATATATAGAGTCAGGAACCTTTACCAATTCGATGTGGGATAGAATGGGTGGCTTCAACACGCCCCCACACGTGTGGGCCAAAAGATCGTCGGAGGATCCACACGTGAACAAATAGATCCCACATCGAATACCATTTGACCTGCTCTGATACCATATTAGAGTTGGGCCCTCACCCCCTTAAAAGGCCTCATAAGGGGGGAGGGTTCTCCACATTATATAGAGTAGGAACCTTTACCAATTCGATGTGGGATAGAATGGGTGGCTTCAACAGAAACTATATGTTTATCTAAGAAAATTCACAAACTTAATGTGGAGCTAAGACTAAAGTTTCAAGCTCCAAATCTTATGTATTTAAAGTTCTGTATAAGCTTAGTCAAAGACAGTAAAAAAAGCATTTAAGAAGAGTGCAAGAAGATACCTCATCAGAAGGATCTGAAAGTGCCTTTAAAAGTGTTTCAAAAACGTCGCTCAGGAATGATAAGACCTGGTCGAGAAAAGAAGAAAAGAACGATATTTGTGAAGCCATTAGATTCAGTCACACTTAAAGTCCAATACGAAAAAATTTAAGATGTTAACTTGGCATAAAATCACAAACGGCAAGGTAACCAGATTCAAAGGAATGCATATTTTTTGTAAATATTCAACTTATTTATGTACTGTGTTGAGCCTTAAAACTTTGCAAATATAATAATTATAAGAAACAATCCTCGAAAAGAAATAAACAATAATTCGGTTATGAGATACATAAAACAGTGTGTAATCTAATACAACAAAATTTCCCAGACTCAAACCTCTAGACCTACTTCTTGAGAAGTTAAGCATTTTACGGAGCATTCTCCCTGGCTTTGATGGATGGGCAGTAATACCAGCACCCACAAACGACCCAAGATTAACAACCTTTCCCCAACTAAACCCTCAAGCTAAATTTCACCTTTAACCACAGCAATTATAGCGAAAGGTTGTTTGTCAATAAAACTCATTAATAGTGTAAACCCCAAACTCCTATCGTACTAAAAGCCATTGCTTAAACAAGAAAAATATGATTTCCCGAGTAATGAAGATAGAGTTAAACTCCATAGACAGCAATGAAGCGTAGCCAGAAACTCTAAACTGGGGTAAACATATAAGAAATGGCATTAATTTGAGAAAGAAAAAAAATGCAACAAATGTGAATGTAGCTAAATGTGATCAAATACTTTTACTACTAAAGGTAATCTAAATGACCATTTCTTCCAAGATCAAAGCTATGCTAGCTCCAAGATAGTTTTTTCTCAATCGCAAACTATATAGTACACATGGAAACAAATATACATTGAATGTATGCAAGTGTTGACTGCATCAATGAATTCTGTAACAACTTCATCTGTGATATATAATATAATCACATGAACAAATCAAGGAGTATTGATGGAAGATTAATGATTACCCCTTCACGATGCCTATTTAAGAGGGTTGATATCCAATGCAGTGCTTCAATTCTTGTCGCCTCCCATTCACTAGACAAGTGTCTGGCAATCATGGAAAAAAAGTATCATTTAGTATTCCACATATCCTGTGAGACATTGCAGACTAACAGCAAACTTGAAGGTAAAAACAAATCATTGCACCATTATTTTCAATTCTCATATTTTCTAAGGTGCATCAGTCTACCTAGCTACATGAAATAGATTTAACATTAAATGTTCAAATCAAGGAGATAATTACCTCCTGGCTACGGAAAGGATGGCTCCTACATCAAATCCTACACCTGGAGCAGCTTGGATTCCTCGAAGTTCTTCGTTTGTTTCGCGAGCAACCTGAAAGTTAAAAAGAAAGCTTTAAGCCTACTGAAGCATAAAAAGTGGATAAGGAGAGGCAATCAAGACTGGAAATGATAAAGTCAAGGACAAGATAGCAACAAGCATTTGATCATTCCAAACAGGAACTTACAACTCTAATCTTTTCTTCCTTATCCGATATGCAAGGTAAGATTGCACCAAGAATATCAGCATAATGAGGAACAAGTTGATCTCCACCAAGCTTTACAAACTCATTAATCTGCAAAATAGAATAAGCAGAACTCATTCGGACTAATACAGAAAGATCAGCATGATATTTGCTTTACTCCATCATCAAAAAGCGGTGAATATACTTTACCCATGTAATAGCAGTCAGTCGAGTAAATTCATCAGGTGAAGCTGCCCTCTGTACCAGGATCTCAGCCATGCGGCCATAATCTACAGACTTCAAAAGGGGCACTGCTTAAGTCAGAAAATCGACATGAACTTCATCCAAACAATAGACAACGCAATCAATAATGCTTGGAAAAGCCAAATATAGCATAGGAACCACAAGCTTTCAGATCCAAAACCACAATTGATCTTCTAGTTTTCATATTAGTACATACTTCGTAGTACAGATTCTCATTCTTCCCCTGAAGTTTCAGAGTCCTTGTTTGGTCAGGTAGTTTGAATTGGATGCTCATCTTCTTTGGGGAGGAAGAAAGTAGTCATTTCCATGATAAAGTAATTTATTCTAACTCTACTGTTTCTTTGACTTAGGATCTCTAGTGACCATATTTATGATAACTTATCATAGTATGACACCTTTAGCTTAGCAGCCTACTTATACTTATGTCAGCAAGCCTTCAGATAATAAAGTCTTTTTATCGCAACACGACGGTTCTTTTGTGAGAAATCAATTGAGCTGCTAAGAGTTATCCTGAATCAACTTGGCATCAGAAATCGCATATTAACAGTTGTGATAGTTCTGCATTAAGCCAGTCCTGCGTCAAGATTTTCAGCAGTTTGATTCTTTAGGGCAAGACTCCAAAAGACATTCGAAGATATATAGAAAATTGTAGAAATTATTTGCCTAGTCTGTAGATATAATTCGTCTACAAGGTAGTTTCACAAACTGAAGCTATTGTACAGTACTGAGACATGCTGGTTCAAATAATCCAGATACGAAAGCTACTAAAGTTAACAGTTATTTAGAAGAAACAATAATAAATTATCGCCATGGCTGATGTGCATTGTGAATTGCAAGTCCAATAAAAGCAATATATATTAGTGAATCCAAAATACGAGTCAAATAGAAGTTTCACTTCCATGACCTCACTGATGCAGCAGTATTCAGTGCACATATTTTGAGAATCCTATTGTGTCAACACATATTTCTAAATACATATTGCACAAGTACAAAAGTAACATAAGTCTTACTGGAGAGTTCTTGATTTCTTGAAGAAACTCAGAAAGTGCTGAATCAGCTTGTTGCCTTATTTCATGGCTGGAATCACTCAGCATGTTAAATAAGCCTACAGTTCCATAATCAATAATTAATATGTGAAATATAACAGCAACAAGAACAAGAGAGCAAATAAAAACACAAACTAGGATACCCACCGTCAAGAAAATCTGGAAGAAAACCCAGCATGTCTATGTCAGGAACGCTATCTAGAACAGTAATCCAGCCAACCAAAAACTGACGGACATAAGGGTTCAAGACATTCATCCGTTCTCTCAACAAAGGTATAAATTCTTCAATGCTGTATCATGTCAAATAAGCATTAGTGTCAAGTTAAATATATTTCTACGTGATTAGAAATCTACTAGAGAATTGATTACAGAGAACAAGAGAGGAGACATGAACAAGGTGATGACAGACCTAAATTGATCACTCTCAGTGACAATGTCCTGCATTCAAACAAACCCAAACAAAAGGAACAAGAATTACTCTTTGAAGCTTTCAGCTAATATCTTTACATCCTTCACTGAAAGATAAATGAAATATACACCTTCACAAGTCTATCTAAAAGATGGGCAGCACTCTGTACATTGGCATCTGAATCTGCTGAGAGCTTACACAGTGCATCAAATATCTGGTTGAAGAACACAATAAAATCGCCTCTGACAACCTGCAATTACCGATAATGAATCCCAAATACATGAAGGGAAAGGAGCACGATAGAGGTTCTTTTACCCACCTTTGCAATGTTATACAGAGCTTCACAAGCATAATAACGAACTCTGCTATCTTGATCGGCAAAGGAGTTCAACACTGGTGGAACGATTTGCTTTGACCCCAAAGGAAGATAAATGAATCAGATACAAATATTACTGGGAGAACTGAAGAGATTGTACTAATAATAAATTGGACCAAACTACAGGCAGGAAATGCAGAAACAACTGTACATAAATTACAAAGCAAATAATCCTACAAAGCAAATAATCCTAGAAATATGCATAGGATTTCCTCTTTAAGAAAGAAGCAAAAAGTTCCGACAAATAACAAAAAGCATGCATAAAGAATTACAAAAGAACAGTCCTCTACAGTTCTGGATCTTCCAAAGATGTAATGCAGCTTATGCCGTAGTCTAAGAATCATACACATGTAACTCAATAAACAAATATCATTTCTAATATCACAAACTTCAAACATAATCCTCAAATAAATAGAAGGACGTGTGTGCTTACTTTTCCCATGGTAACATCACATAACAGGACAAATCGTATTTTCTAATATTTAATTCTATTCGTATCAGCATGCCAAAATCAAAACCCTGTCACGCAAATGGCAATAGTTAAAAGTGCAAGTAGTGCCGGCTCCACTATGGCCAGCTAATGCATAATGTTAAAAGTGTTATATCTTTGTTAAGCGTGATATACTCAAAGCAAATCGTCTATTTGCCAATTAATAACTCTCCATGCCACCAGTTTGAAGAAACATCAGGAAGAGCCTTTGATCAAAAAAATAATCAAGGTGGTATTCTTACATCAAGATGTTGTGCTGCTTCTGAAGTCAAACCCACTGTTGCTGCTGCCAATCCTATCAAACCTCCCTAAACCCAAAAAGAAAAAGGCAAACAACACGATGAAGCAAAACACAATTCTCCACCAGCACAACAGATTATATCAATTCGGAACTTTCAGATACTTCAGTAAGTAGATATGCAATTAAATCAATAAAACCTGAAAACATACTTTACGATGATTTGCCTGGGGCGAGTAGGTATATTCATTGGTCAGCAAATTAATTACTGCAGTGATCTTATCATGATCACCTGCCATCGCCAATTGTTTCACTATCCCTTCCACCTAGATCCAACAAAACCCACATGGAGAAAAAAAGCAAAACAAAATTAAGAGAATGATATAAACGGCAAAGCCGACAAAACAAAATTCCTAAAAGAGCAAGTAAAATAATTTGCACCTCGAGAGCAGCATTCTTCCGCTTCTCGTAGAGCTTATCGGAGAGATTACGGAGAACAGCTGCTGGAACCACAGATAGTGCATCCGCCATTGAAAAACCCGCTGAATAAAAGCAAAATTATCTAATTTTCATCACAATCAGATGTAAAGTAAGTGGTAGTTATACGTAGAAACGAAATATGTATAGATTTAGGGCGATCAAGAGAGAGAGCAGATCTAGTCGCGGAGTTGGCAAAATTAGGGGGGGAAATCTGCAAGAGAGGGGAGAACGTTGCTAGAGTTGAAATTTTGGGGAGAAACTCTATTCCAATTTCTTTACTAATTTCGGTTTTTTCGAATTAGGGTTCTTTTGTTTTGTTTTAGTAGTACTATTTTGGACAGCATCGTGGAATTGACGAAGGGGTTTGTGCGTCTTCGACTTCGGACAGCTCATGGGATTGGTCTGAATGCTGAAAGGACTGAAGTACCCCTCATTCTTTTTTTTCTTTGTCAGCCCAAAAAACAAAGAAAAGAAAACAGGAAAACTTTTGTATTTGGTGCAGATTGCTCGCATAAGTATTAAGCATAACAGACAGCCCTTCAAACACTGTTAATAAAAAATCTCGATTTTATTTAATTTTTATAAATTAAATTAAACTGTTAATTAATTTTCTTTATCTTCCTCTATAAATTTAAACGGAGAAGCGCGATGCCAAGGCGAAGCTCTGGCCAAAAATGAAATGAAAGGAGAGGAGAGGAGAGGGAGAATAGAATACAAGAAATCCTGAAGTTGAGCATCATGAATTTGCTCTTGATTCGAATCAACATGGAGGCATTTTGATTGAACAACTCCAATTAAGATAGTTGTGATTGTAAGCGTTTCATTATCTTCCTCTATAAATTTAATTCCATTTCCGACAAGACCTCCTCCTCCATCACCGTCGTAGTCGCCGTTTTCCAGTCCAGCCACGCCACCCTCTGTTGTTTTTCTCCAAAAGTTAAATCATATAAATTGTTATCATTAATTCATTATGCTAGTGCGATAACCAGTTCCACTCCAATGACTACCATGACCACTTGTTAATGTGCCCACGATTTATGTGACAATGCCGCATCTAAAAAATAATCAACCTTATTTAACTACAATAAATATTACTTTTAATGCTATCTTTATATTATAGAAAGATAAAACTTGACAAATATAAGAAACTATAATCTAACAAAATCAATTCATCGTATTCCTTTCCATTACAAAGATAGTATAAGGGTCTGTTTGTTTGACAAAGATTCTGCACTGGGAAAGTAATCTTTTTGTTTTGTCGGAAAAAATAACGATGTATTAAAAAATGTCACGGCACCAGGGGTGCCGGAAAACGGCAAGGGTTACACAATTACAACTCGTTCCACCTAGCCGCCAACGGTATCGAAGACCAAATCTAAAAGTTACGCTCAATGCCCGTCACTCCCTTCGCCAAAATTTGCTCTTAATACCCTCCTCGATACTCCTACCGTCCCGATCCCTATTCTTGAAAATTACCAAATTCCTCCATCTCCAAATCTCCGAGATGATGCATATCCAAAGCCCCCGAGAATCCAGCTCTTCTTCTTCCCGCCAAGAATCCGGGCGAACGAGAGGAAGTGGAGATGGACGCTGCGCAGCGCCACCCAATTCACCCCCACCCACTGCAGCATCCTCTCACACAGTCGAACTGAACCCGGGCACCTCAGGAACAGGTGTACAACTGACTCGACCCTCTCAATGCAATCGAAACAGCCTCTGGGAGCACTCTTCTCTTGATGAGGTTATCCTTGGTAGGTACCCGATTCCACATCACCCTCCATGCCGTTGCTTGGGACTTGATTGGGCTGATTCCCAAAGTTTAAATTTATGTGTTTAGTTAGATTTTACAAAATGGGGAAAGTAATTAGAATTCTAAAATGAAGGAAAGTAGTGCAAAATTCAAGGATTCTCATTCCCTACAAATCTTAGGTATTCATTTTCCACAATCTTGAATTCTTACACTATTTCCATTTTAAATAATTTATACAAATTATAATATGTATATTATTATTATTAATATTACTATAATTTATTTGTTAATATTATTTTATCAAGGACTAATTTATTTTAAGAAGAAATCACTTTTAATTTTAGAACTATAAATTTAATCATACATATAATTATTAATTACTTATTTATTTAACAGTAGTAGTATTTTTAGTTACTTAATTTAATTAACTAATTATTATTAATTATATTCTTATTTGTTGGATCCCTTTGTATACTGAACAGGTGTAGGGGGGAATACACCTGATTGCAACTTTTCGAGATATGAGTATGCAGCGGAAAATTAAGCAGCCTATGGTTATAAATCCTACTGACTGAAAGAATTTTGGTCAGTTGGACTGATAACTAATACGGGCTGAACTTGGTCGGTTACAGCTTAGGCTGTTAAAATTAAGGTTGAAGTCGACTTAAGCAAGGTTCAGCAAAAACGGATCAGCCAGAAAGAGAGAAAATACTTATCAAAAGCAGTAAAGCAGACAAGTCAATTTTACGTGGTTCGGAGAGATCAACTCCTACATCCACAGACTGAATCCTCAGTCAATTCACTAAACAGTGGCTTGTGCTTGCGGGTGCACAGCAAACCTTTGTCACCGTAGTTCAGTTAACGGTGCCGACTTATCGTGTCGGATTCCTCCTTAGCTTCCGGATGCTAAGTGACCTTACAAAAATTCTAACAACTAGAAAACTCGTATAAGCTTCTAATTATCACTCTAATACAAGATTTGAGCTAAGTTAGAAAAGATCTACAACTGAAAACCCTATGCAACGAATTGCTTGAGAGAACAG
The DNA here is from genome assembly GCA_036873715.1 of Salvia sclarea. NCBI lineage: Eukaryota > Viridiplantae > Streptophyta > Magnoliopsida > Lamiales > Lamiaceae > Salvia > Salvia sclarea. Next base: position 8,034 of record JAYJMF010330690.1, read on the forward strand.
AGGGTAAAAGAAGTATTCTAGATAAGAGCTAAAACACAAGACTTCTGTTCTTCGATGCTGTGAGTTGAGAGATGAATTGTGCAGAGGTTTGGCAAGCTCACAAGTTCGGTAACTTTGAAGGGCAGAGATGGTGAAGTATTTATAGGCACATTTTGAGAAGATAACCGTTGGAGAGAGATGTCTTGAACAAAAGAGCCGTTGCAGAGATAAATGTATTCTGTCATCCTTGATGGCAGATCTTCAACCATAATCTAGGTTATAGCCCATCATTCCTTTTTCGGTCCTTTTAGGTTTGAAACCTTAATCGAGGACACAAAGATGTCCTAGAAAGGACACTGTTGACCTAAAAGCACATGTCCAATCGTACTAGGTCAATCCCGGAGAATCCGCAACATTTAATGAGGCTTTGGGCGGAGTATCCTTAGAACAGTTTTAGCTTTCTTCAAACTTCAGCATATCAGCATTCTTCATTAAGCTGCTGTCTGCTATTCAGCCTTTTTGCTTATCAGCAATTCCGCATATCATCTTTCAATACTTCAGCTTTTCAGCTTTTTCAGTACCTCAAAGATAAGTTAATAAAAGACAGCAGTGATTTGGTAATCATCAAATAACAGAAATAACAGGAGGGAATGTGAGTATCCTTGGGTAGTTCCTCTTTGCTCTGTGGCTCCATTGTTGTGATGATCAACAGAAATAACAGGAGGGATGTGAGTTTCAGCTTGTTCCTCACATTCTTCTGGACCCCACACCAGTACTTCTCAAGTTTTCTGGGATGATGATCCTAATATATCAGCTGGAGATATTTCTGAGGAAGGGCGTTCCTGTTGTCTGCATCTATCAGGAAACTCATCAAAAATAATATGAGGTTTTACTTCCACAACTAAAGATGTGCAGTTAAATACTCAATAGGCTTTGCTTGATTCTTCAGTAGAAGAATATCCAAGAAAATATCCCTGATCAGCCTTGCTATCAAAAGTTTTTAATTGTTTCTTATCATTGTTACGAATGTAACATAAACAACCAAAAGGATTGAAATAGGAAATAGAAGGCTTCTGTTGTTCCATATCTCATATGGAGTTTTTCCATGTCGTTGGGAGAAAAATGATATGTTTTGAGTATAGCATGTTGTGTTAACAGCTTCAGCCCAGAATTTGAGGGGTAGCTTTGTGTCAGCCAGCATAGTCCTAGCAGCTTCCTTTAGAGTCTGGTTCCTTCTTTCAGCAACACCATTTTGCTGGGGAGTGCGGGCTGCTGACGTTTGATGGTTGATTCCTCTCTCCTCACAGTATTTCCGGATTATTGAATTCAGAAATTCAGTCCCTTTATCCGAACAAATACTGACGATATCAGTTTGCTTCTCGGTGTTGAGTCTCTTCAGCATATTTGGCAGCTTTTCCAGTGTCTCGCTTTTCTTAAACAAAAACACAACCCAAGTATTTCGTAGAAAATCATCAACAATAACTAGAGTGTATTTTCTACCACTAATACTTCGTGGAGATACTGGTCCAAAGAGATCCATGTGGAGCAACTGCAGAATTCGCTCTGTTGAATAGGATGTTTTGCTCTTGAACGATGCTCTTGTCTGTTTTCCTTTCTGACATGCAGCACATGTCTGATCCTTCTGGAAAACGATGTCTGGTATGCCTTCTACCAGCTTGTTGATAGTCTTGAAGTTGAGGTGATTCAGCTCTTTGTGCCACAGCCAGTTGATGTCAGCATGGGCTTTGGAGATAAGACAGGTTTCTGGTGGGCAATCTTCCCACACAACTACGTAGAGATTTCCTTGTCTTACACCGCTGAGTACCACCTGTTTTTATTTGTTCTTTACTGCAAAAGTATCTTTCTTGATTTTGACAGTAAAACCGTTATCGCATAATTGACTTACAGATAGTAAGTTATGTTTAAAACCAAGAACAAAGCTGACTCTATTGATACAAGCATTACCAATGTTTAAGGATCCGTGTCCTTTGGTGTAGCCAACTGAGTTGTCACCAAAAGCAACCTTTGAACCTTCTTCTTGCACGTACTGACTAAGATATTCTTTGCAACCTGTCATGTGCTTGGAGCATCCACTATCTAGATACCACAGCTTCTTTGGAGCTTGGCCATTCTTCTTCTTTTTGTGGTCTCCTTTCAGCACAACCTGCAAGAAATCAAACTTTAGGTACCCATACTAGATTGGGTCCTTGAACATTAGTCGTGGTTTTGGGAACCCAGATCTGCCTTATAATTTTAACGTTAGGTGCGGCAGTGACTTGTTGTCCTCTGAAGTCGATGTAGACCACTTGAGGCGTCTTCAAGATTCTTTTTACTGAAGGCTGAGCATTTCTGACTCGAGTATCCTTCTTCTTTTGATACTGAGTCCAACGTTGCTGCCTTCTGATTTGTATTTCAACCGTCCTCATTCTTTTATGCTGAGTTGGTTCAGCCTTATGTGGTGCCCATGTTAGCTGGAACCTTTGAGGTTGAAAACTCTGAGGCTGAATCCTCTGTTGCTGAAATCTCATAGGCTGAAACCTTTGAGACTGAACACTCTTTGCAGGGTTGGTGTTCTTTCCATTTTGCTGCTTTTCTTTCTGTGCAGCACCCTTGTTTTCCCTCACTGGTTGAGCTTCTTTAGGCTGAATTACAGCCCGCTCTCTCACCAACATCGAGACATTAGAGATGTCTCTTGGCTTAGGGAAAATACTCCTCATTGACTCCATTGGTTGAGAGTCAGTGAACTTCATATACTTGGATCTCTGTTGATTGTTGTCAGTGCTCGTCACCTTGCTCTTGTCAAAACCTAGACCATCTTTGGCATTAGGTAGTCTGTAATTGGTGACACGGTCATACGCTTTCTTAGAAGAGCTTGACCAAACTTTCATCCTTGTTTGATAATACTCTGTGATCTTGAGTGACTCTTCTAGCTTGGCGTTTGCATTCTCTACTTCAGCCATGATCTTTTCTTTCTGCTCCTTTTCAGCTTCCTTTTCAGCTATCAGCTTGATAATGAGCTGATTCATTTCTTTCTTTTGAGTTTGAAGGTTGTGAATCTCCTTCTTGAGTGAGTCAATCTCTTGACTCGGCTCCTTGAATGATTCTGAAGCTTGACTCTCCTCTTTCAGCTTCAGATTATCCTCAATCATGTTATCGTATATGATTCTCAAGGTTTGATAATCCTTCATAATCTGCTCTATTCCCCCCCGACCGATGGACGTTTCTGTGTCCGAGTCCTATTCAAAAGAGGCATGATTATTTAATGAAGGATTCTGAAGTAAAGAGTTTACCTCAGTATTAGTCTGATCATCTTCAAGACCAGCCATGCAGCTATCAGCACAACTTTCCAAGTCAAAAGCCATTAGACATTGGCTGTCATCGTCTGAGCTGGAGGAGTCGTGCTCGGACGAACTGGTTGAGCTGGAGTCATTCTCTTCGCCAGCAACCATAGCTCTTCTTCTTTCGAACTGCTTGTCACGTTTAGCTCGAAGAGCTTTCCTTTCTGTGTGACTGAGTTCTGGGCAGTCAGTCTTGTAGTGCCCTTTCTTTCCGCAGCCAAAACACTCCACATCTTTGATGTCAGTCTGTGAAGGTTTGCTGTCTCCAGATCGTTCGTTGGCGGAACGATACTTGTTCTTGCTGTCGTTGTCACGACCTTCTCTTTTCTTGAAGCGTTTCAGCTTCTTCATTCTTGACTCCATCTTGTTGAATCTGGCGACCATGAGGTTGTACTGCGTTTGTAGGTCAGATGTATTGATCCAAAAAGGATGGAAGCTGATTTCCTTCAAATGGATCTCTTTTCGTCTGGATATATCAGCGAAAGTTTAAAAGTAGATTCCCCTTCATAGATGAGACCTTTCAATCGGCGACCGACGCCTCACCTGCACAGGTACCTACGTAGTGTCTGCTTCGCCTGCTTTTATTATGGCGGCTATGTTTTCGCGGCGGTTCGTGGGTAGGCGGTAGGAAAGTCTCCTTAGAAGGCTGGATTTCAGAAGTCTTTTTCTTCGAAAGCTTGCTTTTGTTGTGGGCTGCCGGGGAATATCTATCACCTCCTCGTCGAAATAGTCTCCCTACGGAGAGCCTGCTGGTATCTTATTCTTATTAGGCTTCAGACCTTACTATGGTCATCTTCTTTGGAGTGGCTTCCCCTGTTCTAGTAAATTTTCGTCGTCAGAATTCTCTTTTCTGACTTTCTTCTCCTTTGCTGCAGCCTTAAGTGCAGCTCCTTTGGAGGTTGATGGACGTTCTTCTCCTGAGCTTCCTACTTTTGATGAAGTCTTGGTTCGCTGGATGTCGAACTCATACGCCTTCAGAGCGGAGAACAGTTGTTCTGTGCTGAGGTCGTTAAATCCTGCTTTGTTTCTCTCAAAAACTGCATACACGTTCCACTCGTCAGTGGGTAGTGCCCACAATATTCTGAGGTTGATTTCGCACTGAGATATTTGTCCTTCTTCAGGACTTTGACGTCGTTCAGCACGGAGCAGAATCTCAGCTCCATTTCGTCAATGGTTTCGCCCTTCAGCATGCTGAAACCATCGACCTTTTGACAAGCTATCATAAGCTTCTTTTCCTTGATCTCTTCAGAACCTGCACATAGGTTCTCAAGGATGTCCCATATCTCCTTTGCTGTATTGCACGTCATGAGCTTGGTGATGTGCTTATCTAGGACAGTTCCGGAGATAACATTTTTGGCAATGTCATCTAGCTCATCATGCTTCATTTCCTCAGTGGTGAACTCAAATTCGGCTTTGGGAAGCATTTCAGTCGTCGGTTCGCCACCTGGAGTGAGCGCGTATCGAGTAACCCTTTCCATGATGATGATAGGTCCTTCAGTGATGACCTCCCACATCCTGCTATGTTGAGCTGTAAGAAAACTCTTGA
>JAYJMF010330800.1:0-12894 GCA_036873715.1 Salvia sclarea
AAGGTATTCAATTTCCGTTGGTATGCCACCTGTCAATTTGTGATAGGATATCATTATGCAATTAATTACACCAAACAGAATAAAAATTAAAATTAATAAAGATAGGTAGTAAGGTAGATAGTAAACTAAGAGAATTTGTGTCATTAGTAACAGTAAAGAAAGGATAGAAAAACAATTCATGATCCGCCATTTTAGTAACGAATAACGAAAAAATTAATTTTTATTTTTTTTTATTTTGTAAAGCAGTCTGTCGCAATATCTTAGATTTATATAAGTTCGTAATTAATCCATTACTACTTCGTTCCATATTTTTATAAGTATTCTATGATATTAGTTTCACAAATTATGAAGATCTTTAATTTTATTTTTTCCACCCCTATTAATTGCGTAGAAAATTGAAAAAGTAAAAAAAAAAAATTGTACTCCCTCCGTCCCACGAAGCGTGAGCGTTTCCTTCTATGAAAATCTTTATCACTCACACATCTTTAAATATTATTTATTCATATCATCACTTTATACTACTCCCTCAATCACATGCATAATGTCCCATTATTTTTGGGCACAGAGATCAAGAAAAAAAAAATTGAATGTAGGGTGGCATGGTCCACATACTTTTGTGTGTATTTTTTTTTTTCCAAAAAGGATATGAGACATTATAAGTGAGACAAACAAAAGAAGAAAGTGGAATATTATGAATGAGACGGAGTGAGTACCTTTTAACTTCTCATTAAATCTTGTGCCTAAAATAAACGTCTCACGCTTCATGGAACAGAGGAAGTAATAATTATAGGGGTCATAGTGATAAATTCAACCTATTCTTGCATTTATATAAAAAATATAACACTTATTTACATATAAAAAAGGTACTTCCTCCTTCTCACTTCAATTTTTGTACATGAATTAAGAAACATTATATAAAGTAGTGTAAAATGCATGAGCCTCACATATTTATTCAATAATTAAGCTCTCTAAATCCACCTATTTTGCAAATGTGTCATTTGAAATGATATAACTCAATAAAAAAAATTGTGATATTTGAAAAGAGATGGAGGGAGTAAAATAGAACACTTAAAAAAAGAAGAAATCATATTGTACCTGTCAACTTATTATCAGAAAGGTCCAGATCAATCAAGGATGTGATATATCCAATTTCCTTTGGTATGCCACCTGTCAATTTGTGATTGGATAAGAGTGTCCAATTAATTACACCAAACAACTTCAAATAGATACATAGATAAGTCGGTACTTAACTCCAATTTGTTGAACTCACCTGTTAAAGAATTTCCTATAAGCCACAACTTTTGAAGGTTGGGTAAATTCTTCAAATTCGTGGGGATGTTTCCAGAAAGTTCGTTGCTAGAGAGGTAAACCGATTCCAACGAGGAAATGTCGAAAATAGAAGAAGGAATATTTCCTATCCGAATTTAAAAATAAAATTATAAGGTTAATTAATATCACTAAATTAATGTAAATAAAGCTCCCTTGAACTATACATACATAGATTAATTACCTTGGAGCTCGTTTCCATCCATAGATAAAAAGGTAAGATTCCTCAAATTCCCAATTTCAGTTGGTATGTTGCCACTGAATTGGTTTGATCCGACGTCCATTTTCTTCAGTGGGCGCAGGTTAGCCAACTCTGTTGGTAAGACGCCTGTAAAATTGTTGTTGCTGATGTCGAGAGACGCGAGAAACGTTAGGTTTCCGAGATGTGGAGAGAGGTTTCCGGCTAGGGCGAGGCCGGAGAGATTGAGGGCCGTGACACGGTGGTGGTGGGCCCCACATGAGACGCCGACCCAGCTGCAGACGGAGGTGTTGGCGAGCCAGTTGTTGCTCAAGACACCATTTGTGTCTATAACTATGGCTTTTTTGAAAGCAAGTAGAGCTTCTTTATCAGTGGAAATATCGGATAATGTTGAAGATGAGATGTTTAAAACGAAAAGTATAATAGTTAAGAAAAATAAGGAAGAGGTCTCCATGTAGTATAATATTGCAAAATTAGTAATTATGTTAATGATGAGGGATGCTATAAGTTGAAAAGAAGCCGTAGAGGGTATATAAAGTGGTTATTTACTTAAAGCAATCCATAGATTTTTCAAGTTGAAATTATGAATAGAAAAAGTCCTTGTTCAACTTAAGCCAGTGTTGGCACTTGGCAATCAAGATTGGTGGAAGTTTCCAAGCTAAAAATAGAGTTTTCTTGTTTAATTTAAGGAGGGAATGTTGACATTTTATATATCTTCTTTGATAGTATATAAATCCAGCAAAACTAATCGATGCACATGTTGGCGTGCAGCAGCCGCCTAACAATGCGGCCAAAATAGGCCCAACCAAGGGTTCGATCGGGATTCAGTGGTATTAAATTAAGGGTTAATAGTGTTTTATGTCCCCGTCTTTTAGTTTTTCCCAAAATATGTCCCCAAGTTTCATTTATTCATAATATGTCCTCATTTTCAACTTTTTCCATAATATGTCCTGCTGGACAAATTCCGGCAACAAAAATTTCGCTGGATTCAAATGCGAACCAGTTTTTTCCACGTCAACATCAAAATGACATCATTTTATTACCTCCAAGAAAAACCACATAAATTAAAATCCATCTGAACTAATTAATATAGCCACAAAAAAGAGCTACAAAAAATGAGATTTAGGTATGTGCTAATTAATATAGCAACACAAAAAAAGAGCTACAAAACTGAGATTTTAGCTTGTGTTGATTTTTTAAATTTTTTTGGAGGTAATAAGACGTCGTTTTTATTCACGTGGAAAAAAAAGGGTTCGTATTTGAATCCGGTAATGCCATTGCCAAAATTTGTCAAGCAGGACATATTGTGGAAAAAGTTGAAAGATATGGACATATTATAAATAAATGAAAGTTTGGGACATATTCTGGAAAAAGTTGAAAAATGGGGACATAAAACACTATTAACCCTAAATTAAAATGGTATTATGTGGTAAATTAAGTGGTTTAAAATTAAAATAATGTTAAGTAATGCTCTGTTTGATATTAAATGGTACTCTACCTCATCAGAAATGATATTGAATGTATTGATAAATTGTTAATACGATTACACAAAAAATAAAAGGCTTGACCCGGACCAGAACGGTCCGACTGACTAGCCCTAACGGTGAGGTTGCCGCACAGAAGTGCATTTCATCAATTAAATGGGTGCAAATTGCTAGATTACATCTCCACCAATAATTTTGATGCATTGTAAGAACAAGAATACCAAATATTAGCATGTTTTTTTGTGTGATTGGTGACCATAGGTTAATTTTATGCAAAGAAAGAAAATATAAAAAAGATAAGAAATTTCAAAGGGTGATGAGCCCACGGGACACGGCGATCCCACCACACCTACCTCGAGATAGCCCCATATTTTTTGGAGTTAGCTTTGTAGTCAACTTATGTCATGTAATAATTTCCACCTACAACTACACTAGGTTGTTTGTTTGTAAACTTTTTAAGTTCCATTATTCATGTTCCATTTGTTTTATGCATTTAATTGGACTGAGATAATAAAGTGTACACGTATGAGGTGATGTGGTTCACATAAGACGCACATATTTTTTGTGAATAAATTTTAGTCGAAAAAGGAAATGGGATGAGTCTAAAGACAGCCCAAAATAGAAAATGGGTCAAGAATAGTGGACGGAGGGAGTATTATTGAAATAAGATTTTTTTTTTATTTTTTTTTTTTTGTAGAAGAAGGTTTTTTCAAAAAAATGATTAGCAGTGACTCTTTATCTTCCTAAGTGAACATATTATTATATCAGTAGAAAAATAATTTATGGTTAAAATTGTAAAGCCTCTGCCAATAATTTTTTCTGCATGTGTTTATGATTGATTTGAACTCCCGAACCTATTAATTAAAGGTGAAGCTCCTTCACAATTGAATTGTGTTTCGTCGTGCAATTGTCCAAGGATAACACGTGATGTTATCACTATAAATTAAATGAACAAGAATTGCATATATTTAATTATAGCTTTTACAAGTGTCGGTGGAAGCCACCACCACGGACACATAGATAGTTTTGTGGTTGGAAAACATCTTCGACATTTCATCATTGTGCATTTGTTTTTTTCTTTTAACATGTGAACTATAGTTCTCTAGTTTAGATCTCACTCTTTCCTTCAATTTTCTTTTATTAATTTGCTTTAGTTACAAATATATTTACTTTGTTATAGAATAATCTAAAATGCAAAATGTGCACCATTTCTAAGGACTTGCATTAGTGATCCGATAATACATAACGGCAACTCATTGATTACTATTTGTCGAAGAAAAGGGGATTTATTTTGATGATACTGTTAAGTGAGACAGTGAGTCTCATATCACATAGGTCTTGGTCAAGTTTTTCATATATATATGGGATATAAAAGTCTACTTAAAGGACAAGGTAGTCTCCTTAACTAAGAGCCAATATTTATTTTGATTAATGAAATATATAATTAATATTTGAAGGATAAAATAGCCAATTTAGTTCAAACATAACTACTTTAAATTATTTATATCAATTCATCTTATCATAAAAAATAAACAATTCATGGAGTGTAGAGGCTTGGAAGCAAAAAATCTCAAGTTCCAAATATGTAAATCTAACTAATTGGGGCACACTTATGTGTATTGTGTTTTTTTATACACCTACAAAAGAAATTTTATCTTATTTGACATACGAAGATCATCTGTAAATTAATTCCATATAGTTTCTGTATAATAATACAACAATTCGCTCAGCAGTCATGGATACAAATAGCTGTAAAATAGAGGAAAAAACAGAACTTGACTTTTATGGTCTTGTATTAAATTATATGGTTCTTTAATTGCATTTGGAAATATTAGTGGAAACTTTTTTCAGTAGACTATTCTTATGGCCCCCATATTCTTGTGACAGGAAAGAATACTTATTCCCATACCCTCAGCTGGTTCTATAATTGCATTTTGGAAATATTATTCGAGGAAATAAATTTCTATTGACGAGACTATTCTTGTGGCCCCCATATTCACGTTTTATATAGCAGTACAATTAAACTGGTGGAATTTATTTTATATATTCTCTTATTGTGGAACTTAAAAGAAAAAAATTGACTGAGAGCTGAGACAGGTAACATGCATGTCTTACCCAATTCTATTTTCTAATTAAACAAAAAGAATCTAATATATATTAAATTGTTATGTTTCTTTCAGGTAAGAGTTTTAGGAGAGTTGAAAATCAGTTATAAAGTAATTATAGGAATATGTAATGTAGTATTATTTAAAGTTGTGTGAATAATTAATAACACTAATTTAAAAAATAAACGTAACAATTTTGTTTGGATAACCCAAAAAGCAAAACGCAGCAACTTCGACAGGACTTGAGAGAGCACTACTATTTGCTTTTGAATTAATTTCATGAATTCAAGTAGATTTTTTACATGATCGATCAACTTGATCAAGATTTTAAAATTTTCGAACCTACTAAGTTTTCGACATGCAAAATGGCCCAGTGGGCTGCTCAAGTTAATATTATATCTCTAGGTCTTGGTCAAGTTTTCACTTATCATATTATGGACATAACTCAAGTTTACATCCATCACAAAAGCTTATAAATAAAAATTAATACTAGCGGCCCATAATGTTCTATTGGCAGACCTAGATTGAATTTTCTTTTCTTTCTTCATAATAATTGTGTGACGACGACAAAACACAAACTGTTGGTACGACGTCTTCCTTCAAATTGATAGGTCGGAATACAAAGCATGTGGTTGTGTTCGACTTGTAATTTTTACAAAATCATACTTCCTCCGTCCACAAAAAATATGCCACATTGTGGACGGCACGGGTTTTAACAAAAAAGTTGGTAGTATGAATGGAAAAAAAAGTAACTTTAAAATGTGTTATTGATATTGTAAGTAATATGGGTCCCAATACAATAAATGGAAATTGTGGCATATCATTAGTGGACAGAGGGAACAATGTTTTCACCTTATGATGTGATGTTAATCTAGACAGTGTACTATAATATGCAGAATCCGAAGATGCCTTATTTGAATATTGACATTTATATTTTGCTTAGTGAATGAGAAAGAATAATTAAAATTTCAGACTAAATAAATAGGTATATATTGTGTGGTTTAATCGCGGTCGAGTAACATCGACCGGAGTTGGCTAATCTCACTCATCTTCAAAAGTCGGGCCGTTAAATCTCTATACAAATAAAGATCAGGTCGTAAGTGAATATTAATCCTAATCTTTAAATAATATTTAAAAATGACTAATTTTGAATTTAACACAAAACCACCAAATTTGCAATTACAAATTTACGATGCAATATGAGATGTAATGTCCAAGTAACCACTCAACATCTTCACCAACATGCCAAGTCAAAGGACATCATGTAATAGTTAACACTAACAACTCATGGTACAATAATATTTATGCAAAGTTTGCTTACCCGTAAATAATTAAGGATGTCATAATTGCAAGAAATTGAAAATATGGTGTATATATATATAAATGCAACACTATAAAAATCACATGGTAAACACAACTTTTGTAAAAATGTGAGTATATTGTCCTCTTACTAAGCAACACCCAATTTTGGGCCAAGTGGGACAAACCAATGTATAATTGATACATCAATCATGTTAATTAATAATTTTCACCTTCAAAAAAATTCATTTCAAGTTTGGATTACGTTATCCTAGTGGTAAAGAAAACTAAAACCATATCATATGTGATCACCAAACCTCTATATAAAACACACCTTTTAGGATATACTACTTAGACAATATGGCTAACTCATCATTTCCCTTCTCCATGGCTACAACTCTCATGTTGGGGCTACTCATATCCATCTCTCTCCACTCCACAGGTTCATTAGTACTTCTCTTTACACATTCATTCCTCAAAAAAATATTCATTATTGCTGTAGTGTGTGCGTTTGTTGGCGCAGTGGTAGGAGATTGATTTATTGGTGTCTAACATTCAGTAGCGGAGCCAAGGGGAGCCCAAAGCACCCTGGCAGAAAAAAAAAAGAATTGTTTATTTTGCACTATAATTTTATTTTTATTTTATATTAGCACCATTCTAGTTAGCCCTGGCAAAAAGGTTCGAATGCTCTGCGAACGCAGCCTTTAAATTTTTGCAAAAATTATATTTAATGGTGTCTAACATTCGGTAGTGGAGCCCAGGCAACCCCTAACAAAAAAATTGTTTATTTCTGCACTATAATTTTATTTTATTTTTAGATTAGCACCCTTCTGATTGATTTTTTTTTTTCCTGTTTCAGCAGTCGCCCAGCTGGTGGGCGTCTGCTACGGACGCAAGGGCTCGAACCTCCCATGCCCGGAAGACGTGGTCGCTCTGTACAAGCAGAACAACATAAAAAAGATGCGTCTCTACGACCCGGACCCGGCCACCCTCGACGCCCTCTGCGGCTCGGGGATCGAGCTCATGCTCGGGATCCCCGAGAAAGACCTCCACAGTCTCGCCGACAACGCAGACGACTGGGTCGACACCTACATCCTAAGCTACCCGGACGTCGATTTCCGCTACATCGCCGTCGGGAACGAGGTCGACATCAACTCCTCCTACGCCCCCTGTGTATTACCGGCGATGCAGAACGTCTACAACTCCCTCTGCGACGCCGGCCTCGACGCCCAGATCGCCGTCTCCACCTCCATCCCCACCGATCTCCTCAAGGCTTCCTACCCGCCGAGCGCGGGGGAGTTCAAACCGGGCGCCGTGACTGAGTTCATTAAGCCGATAATCGAATTTCTGAGTGACAAAAATGCCCCTCTCCTCGTCAGCGTGTACCCCTACTTCTCGTATATTAAAGATCCGGTGAATATCAATCGCTCCTACGCGCTTCTTGAGCCGAACAGCGGCATTTGCGTCGACGGAGTTTACTATGACAATATCTTCTACGCGACAATTGATGCGGTTTACGCGGCCATGGAGAGGATTCTTTCTCCGTCGCCGTCGTCGCCGGTGTTTGGGGAGAGTAAGCAGCAGAAGAAGGGGGCGAGGCCGTCGATGACGGTGTCGGAAACTGGGCATTCGACGAAGGCGAAGGCGAAGCCGAGGAAGCCGCCGGGAGGAGCTGCAGAAGCTCTTGGCCATGGAGATGGAGATGGAGAAGGAGAGTGGAGCAGTGTTGAGAATGCGAGGATTTACAATAATAATTTGATGAGGGTTGTGAAGAAAGGGACACCAATGAGGCCCGATACGCCGATAGAGGCGTATATTTTTGCGATGTTTGATGAGGATCTGAAGACCGGCGAGGAAGATGAGAGGCATTTTGGGATCTTTACGCCCGATGCCAAGCCCAAGTACCCTCTTAGCTTTTACTAGCTAGCTAAGAGGGTAATTTGGTCATTTTAAGTCGTTGGAATTGGGGGAGTTTGGTCTATTTGGAAGCAAGTAGAGCATCTATGTCGGTGGGGATACTCCGTCCGTCCGTCTCTCCCTTATTTATCTATCCATTGCGTTTGTGTCCGAGTTTAATAAATGAATGGATGAAGCGTGTAAATTTATACTAATATTAAAAGAGTTTTAGTGATAAAATATATTCCTTCCGTCCCATTTTTCTTGTCTTGTTTTCTTTATTGAGCCGTCTCATTCTTTTTGTCTCATTTCCCTTTTTGGCAAAAACTAACACACAAAAAATATGTTGGACCCCATGTGTACCACATCATCTCACACTCAACTCTACTTTATTAATCTTCGTGCCTAAAAGAAAGGGGATAAGGAGAATGGGACAAAAGGAGTATGAGTTACCTAATATATCCCTATTATATACTCCGTCCGTCCCACAAAGCGTGAGGCGTGTACCATATTGAGTCGTCCCACGAAGCATGAGACGTTTCCTTTTATAGAAATAATTAGGTTAATCTATAAAAGAAATCCCTAATCACTCCTTCCTTGTCCAAAAGAAACGCCTCACGCTTCATGGGACGGAGGGAATATTTAATTTTAATGATAATTATGTACATTACAGATTACCTATTCATATAAAATTATAATTATATACTCCCTCCGTCCCATTCATAATGTCTCACTTACCTCTTTTGTTTGTCCCATTCATAATGTCACATACCTTTTTTGGTAAAAAAATACACACAAAAGCATGTGGATCCCATGTGGGTCACACCACCTTACACTCATCAATTTAGTTTCCTTAAGCTCGTGCCCAAAAGCAATGGGGTATTATGAATGGGACGGATGAAGTATTTATTTATAAATCTATTTATATAAGCATTACAATTATTTATTTATCTATAGATCTATGAACTTAACCAACTTCAATTGTATTACGGGCTTTTCTACTTACGGGATCAATTGATCGAGACCATTTGTAACAATTAAATTAAGACAAAATTTTAACTAATGAATTAGTAATTGATAAAAATTTATTACGATTATGTACTTAACTCTAATAATTTATTAGTATAGGTTGTATGAATTGTGTGCAACGCGCAGACTCTGCTAGTGAATGGAAAAATGAACTCGCGGTTAATAAATGTTAGTTAAATGTGGATGAGTGGGAAAAGGGGCAACGTAGTGTGAGTAAAATATAAGAAGTTAGTGGTGAAATAGCGTAAATAGAAATGGATAGAAAAATAAGGGATAGACCAAAATGGCAAAATAGGTATGTAAATAAGGGACGAAGGAAGTATAAAATAATGTAGAAGATGAGCTGTTTAAAATCAAAAGAAGAAGAGTCAAGGAAAATAAGATAAAGGTCTCCATAAGTAATGGTAGAATATTGAAACAACCGCAGAGGATATATAAAGTAGGTAGTTAGTTACTGAAACTCTGAAAGCTAAGTGAATCTCAAGATTGAAGTAAACAAAGAAAAGTCATAATCCATACATTTTTGAAGTGGAAATTATGTATCAAAAATTCAAAATGCCCTCGTTCAATTTGAGACAATCGCTGTCAATCAAGATTCGTGGAAGTCATTTCCACTTTCCAAGCTGAATATATGTATCAAGATTATTTTCCCTTGTTCAATTTAAGGAGGGAGTGTACAATAAATAATTGATTATTTCGTATATGTATGTATAGCTTTGAAGTTCTTATGTGACACTTTTAATTACCATGACTTCACAATCTAGCAAAATTGATTAAAATAGGTGCACATCATTATTAATACTTCATTTGTATTCCAATAAGTTTCTCATCATATTATATTACGAAACAAGAAGATGAATACTACGCTTAATTTATAGGATAGTGGGAAAACCTAGTTAATTTTTAAACTTTTTTTTTAAAAAAAGTTTTATTTTAAAGTTTCATTCTTCTAAAAGTATTTATGTATCATTAATAAAAGACTATGGAATATGCGTCTTGAAATAAAGATCGCGACACAAGCTTTAATTTGATATAAATTATGTAATAATTAGATTTAAAATGAACAAGTTATGACAATTTAAGGATCCGAAACTAATTTTAATATATATATTGACACATTTTTTTTCCATTTCTTATAATTACTAATAACAATTTTACTTTTATATAGAATTTTGATTAAAAATTGTTTTATTACTTTAAGTTCATTTTAAAATTAAATGAAATATATCAATAATATAAAATAAAATTAATAATAATAATTTTAGTAATTTATTTAGATTTTGCATCATTATAAAATCTTAAATGAACATGGTGGGTACTTAAACTATAAATTTTATTTTATTTTACTATTTATGAAAAATATATATATTATTTAATAGTTGTAATTACCATTAGCGTTTGAATTATTGAATTTAAAATGTCATATCATGTATCACAAAAGATCATATTCTGGGATATTTTTAATCAATATTACCAATGAATTATTTTCTATATTTTATATTTAGATGTTTTAGTTTTTTTATTTAATTTTAATTATAATTATATTTTTATTTTATTATATTATAAGTATTATCATGTATTGTACTATGGCAAATTCTAGTTATCCAATCATACAAGGTAAAAGGGCCCCTTAGACATTCATAGTCATGGTTACAACTTACAAATAATTAAAAATGTGATGAAAGAAAACAAAACTTGACTTTGATGGTCTTCTGTCTATGGTCCTTTAATCACATTTGGAAATATTTGCCCAAACTATTTTAGTAGACCAACCCGCGGTCTGGGTGATAGATTTATCTGATACTGTCTGCTTCTATAATTACATTTTGGAAATATTCGAGGAAACTTATTGACGAGACTATTCATTGTAGCCCATATATCACGCTTAAATTAGAAATAAAAAATTGTGGAATTATTTTATCTGAGGGATCCTGGAAATAGGGTACATGCATATCATGCATGTCTCATTTTGTTTTTTGAACAAAAAAAAAATCCCATATTACGGGGTGAGATCCGGTGTCCCACAATTTTCTGTGTACGTGCCATCGTGTTTTCCATCTTTATATCTATTTTAAAATTATTTATATATATATATATATATATATTTTTGTTATAATACTATGAATAATATTTAACATTTATTTCAGAAAATTAGATTATTAAAAAAATTATACACCCTAATTTTGGATTTATTAATAATAAAAATAAATTATGAACCACTAAAAGTGAAATTAAATAATAAAACATAACTATACATCCTAACTAAATGGAATGAATCCTTGTTAATAATCATATAATTAAACTAAGACATATAAATTGAAATTGAAGAAAAAAATATGAAAAAAAAAAGTGAAACACCAAATGTAGGACACTGGATCTCAATTGTCATATTACTGGTTTGCGTTTGAATTTTCTTGCCGAAAATCCGGAGCTCAATAAATTAAGCACGACATATGTTTGTATGTTTGTGACATTGATTTTATTATATTTGTAACAATTAAAATAAATTTACATTTCGGTGTATAGGTTACAATATTGTGGCTTGATGTGGGTTGAAAGTACACAACCTACTAAATCTAGAAAAAGAATTGGGAATTGAGAGAGAAAGAATTTTAGTTAAAAAGAAAATATTGAAGAAAAATGAAACTGAGAAGGTTTACGATGAAAATATTAAACCATAATAAGGTTATTTTGGTAAATCGGTTGTTGCTGATAAGCTTATCCAAAAAATAAGTTGGATCGAGCAACTTATTTTTGGGGAGCTTATAATCTCCGAGAGCTTATTTTCACAGCTTATAAGCTTCGAGCTAACCCATTCTACACCTCGTATGGGTTTACAATAGTATTTGGCAATAGAAGAAAAACGATGGATAGAAAAGCATGTACACTGTTGTTACAAATAAACAGATTCAAGGTAAATGACATTAACCAGAGTGCTTACCAGTTATATCAGCTTCGGAAGAAATCCCAGCGGCATTCAATGACTTGGCAATTTCTTTCCGCAATAACATCGTATTCTTGGTTTCGGACAAGTGGAAATACTGAACAAATCTTTCTTAACTTGTTTGGAGATCGACACCATGTTATTCTTTATAGTCACAACTTTGTCGAGACTACAAACACGAAACTCCGCCTCCAACTTCTCTTCCAGAGTTAATTTCATCTCCATGGCTTCCTTTTCTTCCATAAGCCTAATAAGTAGCAAATGAACAAATCTTGACAAAGCTCATAAATAAAAGCTACACAAACCACATGGATTCTAATGGCTAATAGCCATTGAAAAATTGGCCAAACGCGATATCATTTATCCTATCAATCTAATTTATCACAAGGAAATGAATTAAAGTATTACTCATCTTGAAGATCTGGTTTGCCTCTTCATGGCCGCTTCTAGTGTAGCTTTGATCTTGTGCAGAGCAGCTGCTACTTGCATCATGTTCATCCTTTCCTCCGGAGAAAAGGCCAAACATTTCATTGCCAAATCAAAAACAGACTTCACACATTCTAACTTTGCAGAGAAATGTCGATCTTCTCTTGATAGCAAACCCGCCGCCAT
>JAYJMF010330911.1:0-12894 GCA_036873715.1 Salvia sclarea
TTTAGTGAACCATTATATTACATTCTTGTATATATCAATTCTTATGAATAAATTAAGGCAGATTTACCCTTGTACGTCATTTATACTGGCTATGATATTGTTTTATAAGATAAATTCTAATAATAATGAATAATTGATTGAACTATATCTATTTATTTTTGAAGATGGACTAAAATACTTGTATCATGTAAATATGTGACTTCATGATTATTAGGTGTCTACAATCGAATTGACATAGTTTTTTTTTTTTTAAAAAGACTTTAACTAGGTGTCATGGTCAGTTGAAAAATTTAAACATGAATATTTTGTAAATTGAAGTGTCAAGAAATTAAAAGTTACTTAAAAATATAATGTGCATTATGAATAGTTAAATAGTACATTTATCTTATTTTGCAATATGTATACACATATGTAAATGGCTCATAACTATTATAAATACGTTTTATATTCATTTTGAAAAATTATCAATTCAAAATCCTACCGTTATTTTATAAATTGAGGTACCTCATGATAGATTTGTAGTCTATATATTATTTACCAAAAATTATATATTACTTGAATAATTATAAAAAGTGATAAAAATAAAATAAATTAGGATAATAGATATGCCACCCAATTAATATTCTTCCTTAATGTTGATAAGGTTGTAACCGTGTAAACGTGTTAATTGAATCACTCCAACTTATGTAGGAGTCCATAATCATATAGGATTAGTTATTATAATTCGATGATATAGTTAAATTTTAATTTTTATCTAATTAGCTATTATATATATAATATAATATGTTAAATCTTATTTTTAGATTGATTTAAAATAGGGGTATATTAGACAATACAATATTTTGTCACACTCACTCTCCTTCTATTAGTATAGATTAGATGAATGTGAAAGGTACTTCGAATTTTATATTAACCACCGTTACCATCATATCTCACGTTGTTATTGTTACAATTAACAGTGTGCATAACTTTTGACTTATTTCACAAATTCAAATATAAATTGAATTTTACACAAGGCTATTTTGGAGTTACACAATGATAAAAGAAGGGGTATGAATGCCACAAAATATCAGTATTAGTTTATTTGTATCAAATTAAAATTATACATATCCCTCAAAAAATATAATATTAGAGGTTTATCAACAAACATAATAAAATTTGATATACCCGGTAAAAATTCTAGTTGACTAGATTTTCCAATATTTGGATATTACAATGATGATTAGGCACACAAAAAAACAAAAAAGAAGAAGAAGATTTTTGTACAACTCCTTGTCTTGTTGCACACAACACAACTAGAGCTCAACAACACTTCTTTTCCCTCTCTTATTGTGAGCAATAAGTTGGTGACTAGAAAACATATATATGCATTAATCATCAAATCCTTCTTCTACTCGTGTTAGAAGTAGTTTAATCTTTAAAACCCACCACCCATCTTTGTGTTTTGGATGCTACAAATCTTTCTTTTTTATCCCCATAAATCCTCGTCATATTCCTCATGATCGCACACATTTAATGCACATATACATGCAATTATGTGCGCTGTTTCACGTTGAGGATTACGCTCTCCTTATTTATTAGTGATTGCTTGATTCTCACCTTCAATTTCTCCCTCTCTCTCTTCACTCCCATCGATCCCACCTGAGAAGATAATCAAACTCCTTTTCACTGCGCGATGCGTTTGAATCTGTGTGTTCTGATTCTGGCGGTGTTTGCGGCGTGCGGCGGAGCTGAAGATCAAATAATGAGGCTGCCGCGGCGGAGCTTCATCTCGTGGGGCGACTTGCGATTGGACGGCGGCAGCGCCACGTTGGACAACGGGGGCGATCCGGCCGTTAGAGTCATCGTCGTCGGCCGCAACGGCACCGCCGGAGATTCTCTCACCGTTCAAGGCGCCGTTGATTTGGTGCCGGAGAATAATACACGCCGAGTCAAAATTCATATTCTTCCCGGAGTTTACAGGTTAATTACACACACACACACACACGCAGTCGGTTCCATCTTGTTTCAGTTTTTCTATCTTTTTTGGGCGGCAGAATGGTTTTGATTTTGTGATGCATGGCAGTTGTTGTGTTTGTGTGTGTGAGCTTTGTTAGGAGAGTGGGGTAGTTTTTCTCTCTCTTCAACTCACAACTTGCTAGCTTCATTCAATTCAACCTGGCCTTTTCTTATTTTCACAACCAATCATCTCAATTCATACGTAGACATAGGGATGGCAACGGGTCGGGTTTGGTTTTCGAGGGTACTAGCACTTACGAAACCCTGTTGGGTTGGGTTTGAGTAAGTATGAAATGGGTTTGTGGCGGATATGGGTTTGGAGACTAATACCCGTGACGGGTTTGTGTCGAATTTGGAAAATTAGCTATGGGTACCCCCGTTTATATATAATATAAATTGTAATTGTAAT
The DNA here is from genome assembly GCA_036873715.1 of Salvia sclarea. Taxonomy (NCBI): domain Eukaryota; kingdom Viridiplantae; phylum Streptophyta; class Magnoliopsida; order Lamiales; family Lamiaceae; genus Salvia; species Salvia sclarea. The sequence continues at coordinate 2,408 of JAYJMF010330911.1, forward strand.
TTATTTGTTGGCCCATTATGTATTGTCAAACTCAAGTCAATCCTAAACTCTTTTACCTTTTTTCAAATGCTAATTAATTATCCCTAATTCCCTAAGAAATCTTTAGTATTTTAATTTAGTTTTTAATTAACCATTACTTTGTCTTATTGTTATTATCATATTCAATTTAGTGTCAGGATTTTTTTTTTTGTATATAAAATGTTATGATAGTTATTTATTGAAACCTACACAGGTTTGGGTGGGTAATCAGCGGGTATTACCCAATAGGTGCGGGTCGGGTTTGGAAAAAAAGTTACTACCTGTGATGGGTTTGGGACGGGTATGACGGGTATAGGTTTGGGAAACGCTTAATGGGTGGGTACCCGACCCATTGTCATTCCTATTCATATCCAATTTAAATAATATTCTATAGTTTGTCATTCTAAAATATTCTATATGTAACAATGGAGTAGTTCTTAGGTCATATTTGAGGATTAATAACCCACGAAAAATGCAGGGAGAAAGTGCACATCCCTGCAAACAAGCCGTACATCACATTCATCGGAGACGAAGATAAAGCGAACGAGACGGTGATAACTTGGCACGACAAAGCCGTTGACAAGACCGCCGCCGGCGGTTTCTTGGGGACTTGGAACTCTGCCTCCGTCACGGTGCTATCCGACTACTTCTGTGCATCCTTCGTCACCTTCGAGGTAATAACACAAACATGCTACTCCCTCCGTCCCAGCGAACATGAACGTTTGCTTTTGGGCACAGAGTTTAAGAAAAGTTGTATAAAGTAGTGATATGAATATATATTATTTAAATTGTGTGAGTGATAAAGGTGTCTTAAAAAGGAAACATCCAAGTTCGTTGGGACAGCCCAAAAAGGAATAACGTCCATGTTAGGTGGGACGGAAGGAGTATAAGTTACGGAAAACGGCTAAATAAATCACAAACTATGCTCTATTTAAATTACGCGATATATGTGTTCTTCAATGAATGGGCGAAAACGAGAAGTCAAATGACCGATAAACTCACGCCCCCCTGAGTTCCAAGATATTGCGATAAAAACATAGATTGCGTATTTAATTGCAAATGTTGACGTTATTAAAATGAAGCATAGTTTGTGATTTATTGAGTAACTTCTTCCTCTATAAATACTAATCTAGAAAAGCAACAAATATTAACAAATGTGGTTGGTGTTGTGTTGTGTTGTGTTGTGTTGCAGAATACGGTAATAGCGAAAGAAGATCTGGGAGTGAACGGTTACCAGGCGGTGGCGCTGAGGATCGCCGGCGAGCACGCCGTGTTCTACCGAGTCCGCTTCCTGGGGTCGCAGGACACCCTCCTCGACGAAAGCGGCTCGCACTATTTCCTGCAGTGCTTCATCCAGGGCACCACTGACTTCATATTCGGGCGGGCCACGTCCCTGTATAAGGAATGCAACATATCGGTGGTGGGAGACGGATTCGCCATAGCAGCACATCACCGCGACTCCCCTCGGGACAGCACAGGCTTCTCCTTCGTCAACTGCACGGTGAGGGGCACGGGCGACGTGTTCCTGGGCAGAGCCTGGGGGACTTACTCCCGGATCGTCTATTCCTACACCGACTTCGACATAACTGTGAGGTCCCAAGGATGGCAGGACTGGGGATTTCCATCCAGACGAAGAACTGCGATTTTCGGGCTGTACAAGTGCAGGGGAAGAGGAGCAGAGAGAAACACAACTCAAGATTGGTCCAAAGCCATGACCATCTCAGAAGCAATGCCATTTTTACACACACAATTTATTCAAGGGGAGCAGTGGCTAAGGCTCTAGCTTCCCATTTCTTTTTACTTTCTGTGAATAGAGTCATTATAGTTTTCATTCAACTGTTGCAATAACATATGCTTTATTTTCAAATATTCTGCAAGCACTGAAAGTGAAATCAGAATGTTGAAAAAGTAATTGAATAGTAATATTAATATAGAGGAGAGTGCACATGATAATCCTAACTGGGATTTACTGAAACAGGCGATTAGCTGAATGAGACCTCGTTTGTTTCTATACATGAAAGAAACATAAAACTTACAGTAAAATACCTACCCATGAATGTACAGCTATTCTAAATTCTATTACCATATTATATCTATTAAGACATTATTCACTAACAATCGGTTAGCATCTCCCTCTCTTCTTCTGCTTCACATTCAATCTCACATTCCACCAAGTTGCTCTCTCCATTGTCGTCGTCGTCACCAAGGTTAGCACCGCCTAAGTCGCCACCACCGACGACATTCTCCTTCTCTTGTTCGTCATTGTTAGAATGTTCCTTTTCTACGGCTTCAAACACACGCTGCTGCGGCTCAACATCTGTGCATTCATCTTTTAGAGGGACGTTGGTCAGTGTCATGCCTGCTAGCTCATGAATCTCTTCGTCGACTGCACTGAGCTTGCTACTAGGGACCACTTTATGAACAGAGGTCGGAGAGTTGTCAGATTTGGCTTCCTTAGAAGCAACAGACGATGTTGAGAGCTTCGTATCAACACTGGTTGAAGATATGATGCATAGAATATTAGGATTTGGCTCAATATCCATCCACCTATCGCCAACCCAATCTCTGGAAACTCTTAAATTCTTCACCTCACTACTCAGGTACATATTTTCACCTGATATAAACCAGAAAACAAATACGATAGCAAAATAAGTCCCCAAGCTGTCGAGGCCAATTACACTAACTTCTATTCAAAAAAAATCGGACGTGATTTGGAACAATCGTGGTGATAAAATAAATAAATAAAGCTAAGAGGCACGAACCTGGAATATAAATTTGGTAGATTCCATTTTCGCCATCACTAGTGTCAGAGATGACACCTTCCCACCAACCATCACTCCACCATGTGTCAGCCGGATCTCCGACTCCAAATGTTGGGCTCGGGTCGTTGCTAGGATAGGCAGGTCTGACAGTCGGACGGCCAGCATGCCGCATTCCCAGCTTATCAGCCTTAGCTGCTCTATTTGTAGGAATCCATTCCTACAGTTATCACAATGTAAGACACACAATCAGAATGGAATCCTGCCAAAAGTATACACAGATTCGTCTTGATATCATGCAACGACTTGAAAGTTTATATTCCTTTCAAAACACACTTGAGAATTAAAAATATGGCAAAACTTGTGTACATCTGTTTGTATAGTGCATCCATCCTAATTAAATCCAATTAGGGTTTATCGATCCCTACTTGGGGTTTTATTAATCACCAACTAGAATTTATTAATCAGAATTACACAAAAGCTGGAGTGTGCCTCAAAAAATATTATGTAATCCATACCTCAAGGTTGGTGCAACTATCCTCATCCTTTACATCTTCATATAGAATTTTCATCTGTCTCCTCGAGATCTCTAAGACTGTGCATCTGAACCAGCAGCCACGAATACCGCTGTCTTGACAAAGAAACTCGACCTTTTCATTCTGTGAAAAAGGACTTTGCCGAAATTGACCATCAACATGCTTGAGAAAATTCGTCTCCCTGCTCAGCAGACCATATTTCTTGTATGATAGATCATATGCCGATTTATGATCCTCTTTGCTACTTCTATTCCTTTTAGATCCCACTTTTGCATCATCCTCAGAGCTAAACTCGTCCTCCTCAAAAAAATCAGGGCTAAAGCAAGAGAATATTGCTTGATCGTAATATCCCCGCAATTTACTTAATTTGAACTGCTTTACTCTATTACCCTTGAATTGCCGGAAACAGAAATGAAGTCCACCTAGCAAATCATGCGGAAAAACTTCCAGGCATTTCTCATAGTGTTCGCGCGTTAATACTATGGCCGGGCCATCAACGCATTCCGCGCTGATGACCTGTATGTAAGGGGTAATAAAGACTTCTTTGGGATCAGGATTACGTAACGACACAACTCCCTTCACTTCCTTATTGTGATGGAACCATCTCACTTTGACCTTTTTCTGGCACTTCCTGTCTTCATACATATCCTCCAAATATGCAATATAGCGATTCTCTTTCTCAGCCATTACAAAGACAAATGACTGAACCTGGATACAACGGAAATTTTAAGACACATAAAATAAGTATGGGATTAACAAAGCTTTTCACATATAGGTCAAGAACAAAAAACGCCCATTTAGATCTGTCTGCAAACAATGTCTCAGTTTCAAGAGACAAAACACAATAATCAATGCACATAATAGTTACTACCATTTTGTCATTCTACCAACTTAATATCCTTCTTTCAAGATGACATCTACAGTACAACAAATTCTCTTGCCTTGCATAAAATGAATTGCTTCTTGGAGTTCTCTTTCAGAAGATAACTCAACCAGGTGGTTTTTAAACCCTCTTCACAGGCAATATAATTTAATGAATGTCTATATGAGTTAAGCTCGAAAAAACTCTATATCTGATGGATTAAAGAGACTTACTGATATCGAAATCCCATTCCTGCGAAATTCCCGGTAATGCTTCAATTGTTTACCACAAGCCCAAGCTGAACCTGACCATGAAATGTCTAAATGATGACCTTTCAAATTCCTAGCAATGCGACCCTGACATAAAATAGAGTACAATATGAATAAAACGACTCAGTCACTCATAAATAGCAACACGAACATGATGGGATATAATACAAGGGGAGGAACGTGTACCTTATGAGGTAGCATCTGGGTCTGATGAGCATTTAATTCAGCAGTATGGTTACCTTTAGGCGACACTACAATCGAAAAGGGAAAACAAAAAAATCAATTGAGATAAAAAGAATCCGACCTAATGTAAGCGCATTTAGAAAATAAAACCGAAAGTAAAACAGCACATTACTGTGACAGTTATTCAACCTGAAAGCATTAGGTCAACAACAATAAATTCTATACAACTAAAGAACAAGTTCTCATGGGAGCTTGGAAGCAAACACTATTAAACGTGCCATCAACAAATTGAATTTATCACTAGAATCATAAGATAAATCATGACTTATCAGGAATTGATCTAAGATTCTCTCTAAAAGGTTACCAGTTACCACTAAAACCATTGATGGCAGAACACGCAGAAGAGAAGAGCACAACACGAAGGAATGTAGACCTTAAAGTACGATCAATATACATTATTCATGAGTAAATAATCATCATCTTCCAGCTTAGTAGGTCGCATAGCAAAAGGTGAACATGCCATGAGAATATGCAACATCAAGTCAAAAGTATTGTACTAGAGTCACCCTCTCTTTGCTAAAGAAAATAAATCCAGAACCAAAGTGATATCTAGATACAAAACTGAAAACTACGTAAACGGATACATGCCCAAGCAACATTAACATAAAACCTTTCAAACACAAAGAACCATAAACAGAAAACCAACAATTACAGCATATAAACGGATCAGTTAATGTAATAGAGACACAAACAACGTAGGATATCCGAAAAAGGCGGACTTATAGGAAGAACATACTTGCACGATCTCCTTGCCTATGTTGTTTGGATAACATGGAAGTAAGCCAGTTGACCACCTCCCTCCTCGACCTCCATCTGAACCCGGCCTGCACCGAGTTATCGGCCCCATGGGCGCTAAAGAACTCATCAGATACAACATAGAACATGTGCCTAACACTCCTCTCAGTGCCCACAACAGCAAGAATTGATTCTCCTGAATTGTCTTTCAAAAAATAGTGAACCACGCGGTTGCCCCTCTCTTTTGACACATATTGCTCCTTCCATTCCACAAAATAACGCTCATTCACAGCCATGGCTGATAACTAAGCAACAACTCTTCAGAACTACTCCTCAGTTGCCATCACAATCCAACTCAAACCCTAAATCGAAAAATTAAAACTACTTCTCACAAAAAAATTGTGAGACAAACTACCTCACAGCCTCACCATAAGATACAGATTAGCTGATTAAAGACAAAATGCCGGAAAAAATCAACAAAAACCCCCAAAATTTGGAAGAAAAAAAAAATGAAAGCCAACTTTGACCAGCCAAGAACGCCTGAAGACCTAACCTCAGAGATATAAAGCAAGCCTCTATGCCACAAGAAACTCAGAAAACCTTGAAGCCATGAAGATCTACTGAACCAAGTCAGATAAAGAAGGGGTTATGGGTCATAAGGCTGAGAACACCATAAGAGATATAGCAGAGAGAATAATCATCAAATAAGATAATGGGCGTCTAACTATGAGCACGAAATCAACTGTGGAAAGGGCAAAATTGCAAGATTTTGGGTTGAAACAAAGCGGAGAAGAAATTGGGAGCAATTATAACTAAAAATGGAGTCTTTTTTTGGTTTGCAGTCTTTTAAGTAAAACAGAAAAGGGTTAGATTGAGGGAGGGAGAAAGAGGAGCTGAGAAAGCATAGGAAAAGTAGCAGAAATGAAAGATAGTTAGGGAGACGGGTGGAGAGGTGAGGAGGAAGAGAGATGGGCTTTCAAGAATGGGAGACGGTAGGGAAGAAAAGGGCTCATCAACTAACTCAACAAGGTCAAGGGCAAATAAATGCATCTTTCTTTCTTTTTTCGGCTTTTCTTTTTCTTCAAATTTTTCCGTGCTATTTAAGATATCAAAAATTGACATTTTTAATTTATTTAACTACTAATAGACTATATAGAGGAATTATTATATTGAGGGAAAACTGCAAATTAAATCATGAAATTTTAACTCAATTTGCAATTATAATATGACTTTTGAATCTTTGCAATTAAATACATAAACTTTCAAATTTTTGCAATTACAACATGGGTGTTTTTTCTGGCGAACAAAAAATCGAGTCAGTGAGGACCTGGCGGGCGAGACCGGGGCGGGGTTGCTCGTGGGGGATGTGGGTGCCGACTCGATTTTTCGTTCGCCGAAAAAAACACTCATATTGTAATTGCAAAAAATTGAAAGTTTGTGTATTGAATTGCAAAGATCCAAAAATTATGTTGTAATTGCAAATTGAGGTAAAGTTCATGATTTAATTTGCATTGTTCCCTTATATTTATGCGGTCAAGGCGTCAATCAGTAACTTGAAACTAACACCTTATATTGAAATAATTACAACTACTACTCAATTACATGTGTTTATCCTTTTCTTTTAGGTTTAAAGTTGGGCGCAAATATGATCTTAGAGAAATCTACGGCTCAAATGCAATTAAATTGATTAATTTTACGCAATTATAATTGTCTTCATGTAGGTGTATTCCGTTCCGTTCGTGTAAGTGCTTGAAAAGGGAGAATATATATTTGTAATAAATTCCATAATTCAATTTTTTTCAACTTGCCAAACTTCTATTTTGAAATTTTGAAATATGAAATGGATTACTACGGGAATGCACAGATGAACAATTATGTGCAACATAACAAAACAAATTGTGGCATCACACAAACAGTGTTCCTGTAGTGAATGACGTGTCCTTATAATAAATCGTCTATTTTGAACTTTGAAAAACAAATTATAGGCAATATATATATTTTTTCATAAAACACATAATAATTAACGATATGAATTTATGGGCTCTTTTCTCCATTAACTTTATATTTAATATAATTTATTAAAACTCGTGTTGCTAAAGTATGTGAACAAATGTTGTAAAGGGATGTGAAGTATTTCATTTGTTTCAAAAATTAAACTCATTAACAAAGCTAAGATCATGTATCAAAAATTAAACTCATTAACAATATTCATTATTGTTGGACTAAACTACTTGTGATATTTTTACTATTCTACTCGTAATGCAAAAGAACATTTAATGAAATGTAGCATAATATGGGATTTTGTGATACATTCAATCAAATAGTAGACTAAATTTATTATAGATAATTAATTAGTTCTTCCAAAACAAACATATCATATATAGTAAAAAAAACATTATAATCAAACATTAATTATATACTTCATTATCCAAGCAAAACGAGACTTAAATATTTTTTAACATGTGGAAATATTTCATTTTAGTTTTCGCTATTGCCTCATCATTGTTTTATTTATTAATCATGATTTTAAAATTAACTTTAATTGGTAAGTGCATAACTTGATTTTCTTCAGCTAGCCAAAGAAAAGTGCAGCGAAGAAGAGGGACTGACTAACAAATAGAAGAAAAGAAGGGAGAAGAATGTTTCCATTCTTATTTTTATTATTATATATTTATTATATTATACTCCCCAACCATATTGCAAAGATTGTTTTAGGATTTTTTTAATGAGATTGAAAGTTGTGTAGCGTGAATAAAAAAGTATCTGGATATTTTGTTGGCAGAAAGAATATGATTCTTCTATAGAACTATATTTAGCGACAAATTATTTTGATATTCTTTAATCGTAGTTCAATAAAAAAAAACTATACAGGTATGTATGCTCACTTAAGGATATAGTGATTAATGTTCGAATCAAAGTTTCAGATTTATCATGAATGACATTTGGATTTAATCACATGTTGATTAAAAAAAAATATGTTTATTTTATAGTGTGTATACAGTATACTAATGGAAAATATTTGATATGAATCATATGATCGATCAAGTCGACATTTTTACACATTTTATTTTTAGGCAAATTATTTCCAATGATGCAAAATAATAAAATTTATATTCATTATTGGTTGAGAAACAGACTGAGATGCTAAACCCAAAATCGTCGCACTCTAGCTAGTTTCAATATCATTTTATATAATAAAATAAGTAGAAATAAATATATAAGCCATTCCTTAATTTAGATTTAGTTAAATCTATCTTTTATTAATAAATAAATATTGTGTAATCGACATGGATTATACGAAATTATGGTCGAGTCCTTGGGAATTCGGCAATAAATTAGATTTATTTTGAATGAGACTTTGATTGAATTTCATTGAGGTTAATTTAGGTGGAAAAGAAGAATTTTTCGACATTTTAAAATTTATTTCTTTATTTTTACAATCTATAATTACCATGTAGATTATCATTTGGCTTGCTTTCTAAAAAGAAATAGATTTGATTAAAAACAAATATTTAGAAATAGTTTGTTATTTATATCCAATTAAACCTATAACAAAGTACTTTTATTCTATATATATATGCTTCTACGACAGTCTTTCACATATTAATCAGTTTTGTGCTCATGCAATACGTATTGGAACTTTATGTTGTACAATTTTGTAGGAGAAACAATCAATGTGGTGCTTCTGCTAATTCGTATTCGTGTATATAATAAGATCATGACATTATAATTGTGCTTTTGTGTGGTTAATAGTGTTTTACGTCCTCAACTTTAATCCGAATATGGCCCCAATTTACATTAGTGAAAAAATATTCTCATCGTTCAGTCTTTTCTATAATATGTCCTATATCAAAGAATTCGGTGATAGATTCTTAGGTGGACTTTCTTTTTTCAGGTTATACATCTAAAACGACATTTTTTTTCCTAAAATATGTCCCCAACTTTAAGATTTTTTTCAATAAATGTTCCTAACTTTAGGCAAAAAAATATGTCCCTAGCTATATATTTCAAATCAATTCAAGTTTAGGCATTTTTTCAAATTATGTCCTTAAAATATGTTTGTAGCTATATATTTCAAATCAATTCAATTCAAAGTACATTAATTTCTTCGAAAACTACTATAACAAAGCATAACTGGTTAAAGGATGAACATCTCCAAAATTAGTCTCAGATACATCGTTGTTCAAGAGGAACTTTGCTCGAGTTTGATGGTTGCTACTTGGTCTCAATTAAGAAATTGAATTATTGATACACAACTTGAGTCTTTAAACATATTTTGATCGGTGAGATAACTACTGAAAATGAGAAGAGAAGACAACTTAAAATTTGATAGAAGAATTTTGGCTGAGGGGATTAAAAACGATATCGTCTTATAATATGATGTGGGAAGAATAAGTCCCCCTAAAAATCTAGTGAGACGAGTCATCATTAATATGTATTGTGTATGTTAGGGACATATTATAGAAAAATTGAAAAATTTAAGGTATATTTTTTCATTAACATAAGTTGAGGATATATATTGGATAAGAACATATTTTAAAAGAATAAAAAAACGTCTTTAATAGTGTGACATGGAAAAAAATTCACCGAAGAATTTGGTGAGATAAAATTCTTTAAAGAGAGCTATATTATAAAAAAATGGCTGAAAAAATATGATTTTTATTTTTATTAATATAAATTGAGAATGTATTTTAAAATCAACTTAAAGTTAGGGACACATAATACTACTGACCCTGTTTTAGCATTAAGAATTCGTTGGAGCAAATGAGGACAACAAATAGTGACACTTTCCAATGAAATATAATAAACTTTTGCTCTCTCAAAAAAAAAAAACTTTTGCTAAAAAATAAAATAAAAATAGATGATACTTATTGTTGTTTAGGCGGATAATTAATTTTGCTGATTATGCTTTTATATAGAACTAGCAGAGAGGACGTGCGTTGCACGTCTAACATGTCAATTAATATGAATTATTAACTTATTTATATAAAGTAATGTATATTTCATAAAAAATAAATCAAATATTCTTCCTTATTTTTTTTAATTGTTATTAAAGAATTTTATT
>JAYJMF010331021.1:0-12893 GCA_036873715.1 Salvia sclarea
AAAATAATAGTGCATTTTTTATTATTCGAATTGACACTAATACTTGTACGAAATGGCACGGCCAATTATATAAAATGGTACTACTAGTAATAAAAAATGGCACTTGGCACCTGCCGCTCAGAAAAAAAAATCGAAAAGTCAACGGCTGGGTCAACGGTCAACGCGGGCCGTTGACTGGTCGCACGGGCTGCAACCTGTTGCACAGGAGTGTGCCTCTATATATTTAATATATCAATTATATTTATAAATTGATCTATTATATTACAGCTAGAAGGATATACTATATCTATTCATTAGATATACATCGACATCGTGTGCAGCAAGGAGAAAAAAACGGAACAACCCATCGTCAATACATATACACCTATCTAAGTCAAGAATGCTAATATCCTAATCCAAGCACAATTAAAAGTTGCAATTTGCACCCAAAGTTCACAATTATAAAGATCTTATTATCTTTGTTTTAAATATACTATTAGTTAAAAAAATTAGTTATATTAGAATAATATATAATATATAAATACTACAAATATATAATAATATATTAATATACATTAAATTGTAGTAATTTCATTTTTCATGGCTCCATATATTAATTACATTTACAGGCTCATTATGCTATTGCACGAACATGAATTCACCAGTTTACAGTCAATTTGTGAATTTCTAGGTTTATACCATTTGTGGGTAAAATTAGAGTGTCTATTTTTATCTCTCTCATTTTACTCTCTGATTTTTATCTTTATTATCGTATAATGATTTGTTGGGTATCTTTGTATACTGAACAGGTGTATGGGGGGGAGGGGAATACACCTGAATGCAGTTTTTCGTAAAAGAGATGTTGCAGCGGAATAGTAAACAACCTATAGTTATGAATCCTACTGACTATATAAAAATACTGGTCAGTTGGACTAATAACTATTGCAGCCTGAGTTTAGTCGATTACAACTTAGGCTGTTAAAGTTAAGGTTGTGGTATGGTTAAGCAAAGTCTGATATATGGGCTGATCAGCAAAGACTGATCAGTCAATAAGAGAGAGAAGGAACTTAGCCAAACAGTAAGAACACAAGCCAATTTTTACGTGGTTCGGAGCGATCAACTCCTATGTCCATGGACTGAGTACTGCAGTCAATTCACTATAACAGTGGCTCGTGCTTACGGGTGCATAGCAAACCTTTGTCACCGAAGTTCAGTTATCGGTGCCGACTTATCGAGTTGGATTCCTCCTTAGCTTGCGGGTGCTAAGTAACCTTATAGCCTTAGCTTGCGGGTGTGCTAAGTAACCTTACAACCTTAGCTTACAGGTGCTAAGTAACCTTACAAGATTTCTAACGACTAGAAAACTCGTACACACTTCTAACTGTAACTCTAATACAAGATTCGAGCTAAATAAGAAAAGATCTCCAACTGAAAACCCTAAGCAAACAATCGCTTGAGTAGACAGAAGAGAAGTATTCTAGATAAGAACTAAAACACAAGACTTCTCTTCTTCGATGCTGCGAGTTGAGAGATGCTTTTTGCAGAGGTTCGGCAAGCTCACAGGATTGGTATCGTAGAAGGGCGGAGGTGGTCGAATATTTATAGGCACATTTGAGAAGAGATCCATTGGAGGGAGATGTTTTCAACAAAAGAGCCGTTGCAGAGAAAGATAGGATCTGTCGTCCTTGATGGCAGATCTTCAACCACACCCTAGAAAAGTAGCCCATCTTTTCCTCTTATAGTCCTTTTAGGTTTGAAACCCTAACCTAGGACAGAGAGATGTACTAAAAAGGACACTGTTGACCATAAAGCAGACGTCCAATCGTCCTTGGTCAATCCCGGAGAATCCGCTGTATTTAATGCGGCTTCGGGCTGAATATCCTTAGAACAGCTTCAACATTTCTTCAATCTTCAGCAATTCTTCAATCTTCAGCATGTCTCCGAGTGTCAGCATTACAGCCTTCAGCAAGGCTGCTTATCATGCTTTATGAACGTCTTTAGTATTCCATCTTGCTTAGTAGCATAACAATTATGCGTCAGTCTTCTTGAGATAGGCTGCAGTCTTCTCATCGTAGCATTCCTTTGCATTTTAGCTTTGGAACTTCAGTATCTTAGTTTCTTCAAAACCTAAGAGAAGATAAGACAAGACTTGCAGTATATCGAAGGTTAGAACTAAGCAACAGTGTTTTGGTAATCATCAAAACTAAGATAAGGATTTTCCCAACAGTGTGAATTATGATGGTATAAATACCATGGACTTTGTGTTCATTGTTAAACTAATAAACAAATTTTGAAGATGTATTTCCACAAATATCTTAAAGATAATAATCAAGGATCAGTACTACATTGCAGATTTTAAAACATTATACTACATAATTTTTAGTAATCTCCAAACTTTTCGAATATGGAAATTAGGGAAAAAAAGGGGGCAAAAAGGATTAAAAAAAAGAAAAGAAAATGACAAAATCCTTGAATCATAATTCATCAGGCTCCCGCCTTAGCCCATTCAATTGGTATAAATTATCGCACTATTTATCTCGAAAACACTCCCCTCTTCACTGTCCGCTTCCACTCACAACTACAGAAAAATCCAAATCAAATTTTGCCCTAAATCCGTCTTTCATGGGTGATCGGGAATGCCAGGTCTGCGGGTCGTCCCCAATCTTCGTCCACAACGTTCCTCACCTGGGCGTATTCGCGTCTCTCTGCACCGCCTGCGTGCTCCGCCACAAGGCCGGCAGCTTCTGCCCCGTCTGCTTCGACACCTACGACGACAGCAGCCGCCCCGCCGCCCACTCCCGCATCATGTGCCTCCGCTGCCCCGCCCTCGCCCATCTCACCTGCCTCCCCTCCGCCCGCTCCTCCCCCGCCTTCCGCTACCTCTGTCCCCAGTGCTCCAACCCCTCCTTTTCCTTCGTCGATTCAGCCCCTGCTGCTGCTGACGGCACAAGTGCAGTCGCTCTCACCAAGGCTTCTGCCAAACAACATCTCTGCGCAGCCAAAATCTCCGCCGCGTCTATGCACATGGCAGCGGCCGTGGCTAGAGCGGATGCGGAGGAGAAAGTGATGGAAGCTGTGTTGGCGAGACGAAACGCCAAGGAAGCTATTGCAAGAGTCTCCCATATGATGTCCGATCAAAAGGGGCAGGATCACTCCGACGTGGATGATAGATGACCAAATTAGTAAGCAATGCTCTGTTTCTTGAGAGATCAAGGATTTCATATTGTCGTTAGAAACTTTCCATGTTAGTTCTGTTTCTATTTAGGAATATTGTTGCTTCTTCTTTTTAGGGTTAAATGTACAGTACAGTGTTACATTCATTAATTGCTTGCTTGGGTTTTCTTTCAGTTAAGTTTGGAGAAAGTGCAAGTATTATGTGTTTGTCTTCGTCTTTAAAGGAATATATGATCTCTAGGCTTATGATACTAATTGCTCTGGATTACCTCAAATTAAGGTTATTATTGTTTTGATTAATGTCTCTGTAAATGTGGAAGATGAGATGAGATGTTTGCATAATAGGCTGACTGATATCTATTCTAAGTGATTATAACTCCAGCAAATGGGATGTGAAGTTGATAGTTATTCGTCTGACTTAATATGGTAGGTGCCAAGCATTTATAGTGTTGTAGGAAAAGATCGGACAATTCTGCAGATTAGCTAGAACTTAGTTCACAGTTACTAACAAAATTTTCCCAAAGTTGAACCTTGTCAATTCATTGGGAAAGTTAAAAGTTCTAAGTGGCTCTGCTGCATTGTGAATTTTAGATAGTGATTGTTGTAGACTGGTTGACAATTTAGTTCAGGGAAAAGAATCCACACTGTTGCATATCTCTATGGCTGAAGAAATTACATCTCAGAACCTGCTAAATACTTATTATATTCAATTATTCATGTGAAGTCCAAAGGAATTTGTTCGAATTATGTAACTGTATATGTTATTTTCAAACACACACTAAAATAGAAATGCATCTTCTGTGGCTGAAGCATTTCCGTTGAATTATGGAACAAGGAAATTTTGGTTTTGTATAACTCTTCCACATGGTAGTTTCTATTTGTTATTAAAGCCAAGTTTGACTTCAGATAGTCTGTTATGAACTTGGCAGCCATCTTTTCCTCTCCCTTTTTTTCTGGTGAAATCTTTCCGAATATAGGAATTTTGATCATAAGATAAATCAGAAAGAGATATGCTTTTCGTTCTGGTGCAAATGCGGCAATGTATCTTTTTTTTGAACTAAATGTCTTACTCCTAGGTTCCTAGTTGTGATGAGTTCTACAATACTGTAGAATATGTGTGGTTCGAATGTGAAACGTCACCAGATTGAACTAGAGAGCTATGCTTGGGCACAATATGTTTATACAGTTGTTTGTGTTATTAAAAACAAATGAAACTCCCCGAGAGAGGAGATAGTTATCTGGTTTGTGAATGATTTGTATGAAATCACATCATTCTCCAGGACTGATGTGGTCTGAGATTTCCTGCATTTGCAGAAGACATTGATACTATGACAACCTGGATGGATAGGGGGTTTGCTGCTTGTAGCATGGAAGAAAAACGAAAAAACAGAATTTAAGGATGCTGATCTTTGATAGGGTTGCCTATTAGAAGCCAGGATAATGGAGTACTAAAGATTAAAAGAAAATGATTAACACCTTGGAAAAAGCTTAGTGTAGATATAATAAGTAAGTTCATACATCTGTTTCTTTCTGCTGATAATGGAAGCTGTCAGATATCGTTTTGATGATTTGACCTAGAATGATTAGATACATTGGTCATCTGGTGTGGTGTGGACAAGATGACTGTGACAGACAGAAATGAGAAGCTGGTAGTAACATCTAACTTAACCTTGTATACTTTTACTAGGCGGGCATTAATTTTATCGGCTAGAAATATTGCTGTCATTTTTATGTGACAGGCATAGCACAGCAGTGTATGAGAAATTAGATCAACGATTTTACAGCAATGCCCACAAACTGAACTACAAAATATTAAATAATTCTGAATATGACATCTCCCTAAGTTTATTTGTTTTACAGTTTTGTACATTTATGTAAAGATAAGAATTTGTGAAGTATACGACCACCTTAATAAATTTTATTATAAATCATTGTGTACATAAAGTTTCAAAAGCAGGATCAACAACTACGTACACGATCCATTTCAAAAGAAGAAACTGAAACTACATACGCGACAATGGCTTGATAATGTTCGAAATCTTCCACTCTTTAAGACTTAATCAACTCTGAAGTAGTATAAATTATTTAGTAAGAAGATATAGTATTAAAATGGCAATTTTCAATTTTCTTCCTTCCATTCCCTTCCCTACACGGCTACAGCCCTCACCAGTCGCCACCACTTGTTTATATTATTAGGGTGTGTTTGATATTATAAATAAGCCCAAGATAACACATATAGATGGGGTTATCTCATTGTTTGGTATCCAAAAAAAATAATCTCCAAGGCCCGCATTAGTCAAAGACCCGCTCCTATTTAGGCCATTTCTTTAGATAACTAATCCAGCAAAGTTGGGGAGATTAGTTATCTTTTTCTAATGGAATACAAATAAAAAATTATGGAGACAAAAATACCCAAACTCAAACGCTGGTAGGGCATTCGAGAAACGCCATTAAATTTCTCAATATTTTATACTACGGATTATTAATAGCTTCCCTTCAAATTTATAATTAATACAGACACCCCAAGTTTTGAAATTTATCCTTGATACATACCGTAATATTATAGGATTTTCCAAAGTTTATTCTAGTTCATTTAGCTAACTTGTCCCGTCCTTTTTCTGTTAAGGGATATTTCAAGGCTATATACCAAATAACAATCTCATTTCCAACGGTCGAATAAAATATTAGCAATATTTAACGTTTCATTAACTTTTACCGTGTGAATCGAATAGTAAGCAAAAACAAATACTAGTAAACCATCCAGGAGAGTTCCGTTTTAACGATAATATGCTCAATTGATAAGATAATTTAACTTGATAAATTTTTTGAGTTTGTTGGATAATTTGGTGGGTGCTCCAATCATTCACTTGCATTGTAACTTATCACCCTACTTTCGAGTTAATTGTTTAATCATACTATAATTCATAATTTAAACGTTCAAAAAAGTTAAAAAGGCAACATGTAATTTATCACTTGTCGAGATTTTTCTGAAACGACCCCTAGTAATAGTGGCCCCCGCACGAGTTGCATTGTCAATTTGCCATGTCATGTAACCAATAAAATAATTCGCACTATTTAATTTATATAAGTAGAACTACTTATTTTTTTTTGCTGCACATCGTCATTTAATTTAAAAACAAAGAAACATACACACACGTTGCGGAGTGAGTGTGTGAACGCGTGAAGCTAAGTTAGAGTGACATAATACATTGAGGAAAATAATATTATAATCATTTTGCTATAGAGAAGATAAAATTTAACCATCAAAATAAGATAACTAAAAAAACTATTACAATAGTTCTCCTTTTATATAATTTTACTAAATATCTCATCAACCACAAACTCAAATGAATCAATTCAAGTAATGATAAAGGAAAACGTTAATAGAATTGAGTTCTCCTTATTCTTAATCTTACTTGAGACAATATTTTATTATATTTTCATCATTACATGTGTAGCTTTATTAAGTTAACCATGATTTCAAGTATATTCCACCGTTTCACCCGAATTGGATATAACTCTTTTTCCGAAATGTGATCGATCTGGATACTTCTGCACATGTTTTGATACAACACCAAATAATATTAAATAATGAAACAACTATAAAATGATTATGGGCAAAAATGAATTACCACATCGTGCATAGACGGTCTCACAGTTTCACAATTTAGAATATAATTATAATCACTATCTCTCTCTCACTCTTACTCCACATATTTCAATAAGATTTTTTATTTCTTTATCTTCCACCACTAACCTACTTTGTAGGTAACTAATTTATAATTTTGTTTTTATCTTATTAATTAAGAAACAAATTTAATGGTTATCTTTTGCCAATATTTAAAAACTGATTTTTTTTTCCAACTACTCTCAGTTTTCCATAACTCACGCCCCAGAAGATTTTTCCCCATTTTTTCTCCTTTTTTTCTTCTCATTTTTTTCCTTTATTTCTTTTAGAAAATGATGTAATTTGGACTCCTACGAGTTCTTCCATAACTCACGTCTTAAATTTTTTCCCCTATGAAAAAATGTTCAATATGCATATCAAATTAAAGATGACGTCAAGAGCTTTAATTTGATATTATATTACATGATAAATGAATTTAAGATTAAAAAAGTATAAAAAATTTCAAGATTTAAATAAGTTTATTTTCTCTCTTCTCTCTCACCTCTTACCGTTAACAATAATTTTATATTCTTTAATTGTTTGTTTTTCGAGAAAAGAATATGAAAAGTAATGCAATTTTAATTTGTTAATGAAATAAGAAAAGAACCCTCTGATATATAACGAAATAATAATTTTCATAATGTATTATATGATATATATTATCATGTATTTAAAAAATTACATTCCAACTAAATGTGAATTGTAAGTTACTACTGACAATATCTATATTACAGTATATTATAAGTAAATATGAATTTGAAATCAATTTACATAACAATATGTTGTTATTTAACACAAACTTAACGTCAACTTCTTTGAAATCATTTTTATTAAAATTTAGTTAAATTGAAAGTGATGAATAATTATTGTAAAAGTTATTTTAGTGCATATCGTATTTTTACTCCAAGAAGAAAGAAATGAAAAAACATAATACTAAATTGCATTTTTAGGATTAAGTATTTCTAATAAACTTACATTATAATTGTGGCATGTATAAACTTACAGACATTCATAATGTACCATATTTAATAAATTAAAATTTTGAATTGACAAATTAAAGAGATAAAATTATTCATTAATTGGGAATATTAGAATTCTTGATAAAGAATATAAATCTGAAATAGAAAAGCAAAATATTTTAAGCAATTTCTTATCTTTCAACTAAATTAATAAAAAAGGATATGATTATTTTTATTATTAGTTATCTCAATCATGGTAAGATGTGATATCATATTTAGTTCCATTATTTTCATTTTTAGCATTGCAGTTTTCTTAATCTCCTTTACAATCTATGTGAAGTATTGAATGTCCAAATAATATTAGTATTGATCGCACCTTGATTTGTAAATTTGTCAAATTATTTAATTTACATTGTTATAATATAAATTTAAATTTATCATATATTTTTAGTTTTTGACTATTATATACAATATGATGGAAATCTTTAGAGTACATATTCCCCATAAAAGATGAAAGATTGAAATGACAAAGAAAGATGAAATAATAAATGGAAAATCAAAATTTTATGAAAATTACATATAATTGTACTTTCGAACTATTTCAATATTATCTATAGATATTTCAATCAGTTTGATAATTATAGACTTTATAGTTGTCATTTTATCTTATATTATATTGAGTTTTACCGCGCATCGCGCGGGTGAGCGTACTAATAAATGTTAAAAATCAACATAGATATTAGATGGCAGATGCTATAATGTTAGAATATACATATTCTTACATTTTTATTTTCCCTTCTAATTTTCTTATTTAGACTAGTAATTAAAACATGATATTATTATGGATTTCTGGTAGTTTGGATATACTGACGCCCGTAAATAATGATTGACTAATTAAAGTTGTAGGAGTAACATATACTACAATTCGAATATTAGTTCCTTATGCTTCTCGGGCCGGTGTCATTATTAATTTATGAAAAATATTTGCGTTAGGTCGGCCTAACGTTAGGCCAATTGTTTGCCGCTCCTATTCTAAGTCATGAGTCGAGCGAGGGGGAGCCAAAGGCGAACCCAGAGCGAGCCGTAAAAGCATAATTGTTGTCGGTCTCATTATCTATATTTTAATTATCGAAGCCGAAGGCGGAGCCGTTTGTTGTTTGCCGCCCCTATTATTTTTGTCGGTCTCATTATTTATATATTAATTGGGACGGGCTAACATTAGACCGGCCTAATGTAAATGTGCCTCGAGAATAAATTAATGACAATTTTTTATATCAATATGTAATACTTTTCGTAATCGATAAATAATCGTGCTTGTACATATGCATTTATCATAATGTTAATAAATTAAGTTACAAATTAAAATAAATTTGTCCATTTTTTTTGGTACATGTAGTTTAACAGCTGAAGACACTATAAGAAACAGTGAGAGTATTACGTAAAACAATAGAAACGACGTAATTATATATTATAAACTCAAATTGTAGGTGAAACAATAGAAAATAATCCTATTACCCAATGAATAACATGTCTGAGATTTTAGATATAATAAAAAAGAAAAGCAAAAAGGATGTAAGAAATGATGAAATATGCATATATAGGAGTAGTTGTTTGATAAAGTTGCAGAATGATGGTTTAATTAAACATTAAGATGTGAGTTAGATGATAAGATCAAAAGAAATAACTCCTTGTGCTCTTGGTCTCATATTCCTCCCAGTTTTCAGCAGAAGCCCCCCCAAATTGCGATTGGAACCCTACATCATCTTCAGCCGGCGGCACTGGCATGGAAACAGATCCGGTGTAAAACTCTTGCACAGCAGAAGAAGAAGACGAAGAAGAAGAAGAAGAGCCATAGGTGGTGGCGTGGAGAAGATCCTCGTAGTGGCGGACGTTGAGGTAATTGTCTTGGCTTGGCGGCGGCATGGCGACGGCGCGGCCATTGCCATTTGTTAGGTAGCCGAATTGAGTTCTGCCTTGAACCCTTTCGGGGAAGTTGAGCTTCGCCTTGTTCCCTTTGAACCTGAGAGCGGCCTCGTCGTAGGCCAACGCTGCCGCCTCCGCAGAGTCGAAGGTGCCGAGCCACACTCTCGCCGCCTTCTTGGGGTCGCGGATCTCCGCCGCCCACTTCCCCCACGGCCGCTGCCGGACGCCCCGGTAGTGTCTCCTCCTTGGATTTGCAGTTGCAGTGCTCCCTAATTATATATATATATATATATATATATCATCAAATAATTCAAATACTCCTATCTCCTAATCCTTCAATTAAATTAGAGGAATTATAAGGCCGGGGATAAAATGAGAGATAGACCTTGTTGTTGAGGTGGGTGAGTTTGAGGAGGCGGCGGCGGAGGAGAAGCATGGTCCGGCGGGGCCTCGCCGGTGTAGCCGAGAACCTGAGAGAGAGCGGTCACCATCGCAGACATGTCTAGCTGTGATCTTTCCGATGAGTAAATCGGTGGAAATGAATCGCTCTCCAATTCATCATTGGATGGAAGGGGCCTCTTCCCATGCATTTCAATCCCACTGTGTGTATGTGTGTTAAAAGAGAGAGAGGGAGAGACCAATCTGAGGGTTAAATACACAACGAATTTATGAATTCAACACAAGTATACATGAGCTTTTCCTTACAAAGTCGTCTGAACATCATGTCTTATCACCACATTTTTTCTAGGGTTTTCTATCACACCTTTGAATATAAGTGTGTAACCTCAATAAATATAAAGTTTATTTCCACTCAATTTCATTATAAGATATTCTCTTAATTAGTCCGCTAAAAAGATGTGTGTGTTTTTTAATTGATTTGTTCAAAAAAAATGCATGTTTCATCACATGTTTTATTTTAAGTAATTTTACTTCCAATTTCTTTTATTCCATTGTTACTTACCATCCAATTACAAATTTTTTATAACACTACCATCATAATTTATTTATCATCACTTTTTACAATAATAACTAAGACCCTTTCTCTATTCTTAATACAAACAATAAATTAATAAAGTAAGACTTTTTCTTTATCCACATGATACAAACAAAACTATATATATTTCTTAAAACTCGTGCCCAAAGAAATGAGTATATTTTTATGAAATGGAGGGAGTAATATATAACACTATTATTACCTACATAATTTAAATAAGAGGTGGACTTGGGTGCGACGCGCCGTGCGTTCACACCCAAATCTGCACAGTTTTACTATAAAATTAATTTTTGATGCTAATAGTTAGCATTTGGGCCGCTTAGCCTAGTGGGAGCAACAAGTATGAAATTGTGGAGAGGCGCGGGTTTGATCCCGGCCCCTCTCTAGCACTTTTTGTTTCCTTTTTTTTTGCTATTTTTTTCTTTTGTTTTTTTTTCCTTCCCTTTTTTCCTATTTTTCTTTTCTAGTTTTTTCCCATTTTCTTCATATTTTTTTGCTTTCTTTTTTTTCTTCTTTTAGTGTTTGGGGAATATGTATATTTTCATTTTTTAAGAGTGTTATCAATATAAATGTCATTTTGTATAACTAATAATGTCATTTCGAATAACAAAGAGTGCCATTAATAGTATCATTTTGAATATATATTAGTGTCATTTTGTATAATTAATAGTATCATTTTGAATATATATTAGTGTCATTTCGAATAACAAATAGTGCACTATTATTTATTTAAAACCTTAACCCTTAAAACTAAACTCTAACCCCTAATTAAACATTAAACCCTATCCCATAAACACTAAACTCTAACCCTAAACACTAAACACTAAAAAAGTCACATTTTGAAACACCACAAGTGCCATTTTGTATAACTAATAGTGTCGTTTTGAATAACTCTTAGTGTCATTTCGAATAACTATTCGTTATCACTATTAATGCCACTTTGTATAACTAATAGTGTCATTTCTAATAACTATTAGTGTCATTTCGAATAACTATTAGTGTTGTTTTATATCACTATAAGTGTCATTTGTAAAATTAATGACATTTCGAATAATTATTAGTGTCATTTCGAATAACAAAGAGTGTCATTTTATATCACTATAAGTGTCATTTTGTATATATAATTAATAAGGTCATTTGGAATAAACCCTAAATACTAAACCCCTACTAAACCCTAAATACTAAACCATCATTCCTAAAACTAAACTCTAACCCCTAAACACTAAACTATAACCATTAAACACTAAATCTTAAAAAGTGTCATTTTGAAACATTATAAGTGTCATTTTGTATAACTAAAAAAACGAAGAAGGGGGACAAAACATTAAAATCGAAACAAAAAGAAAAGCACAAAAAAAGAAAAAAAATGCAAAATAGGGGAAGAAACACAAAAATACATTAAAATCGAAAAAAGAAAGTAAGGGCACTGGGGTTCGAACACGCGCCCTCAAAGATGAACTTAAACTCGCAGATGAAGTCACTGAGCTAGGCCGCCCGAATGTAATATAACTTTTTTTTTTATCGGACAATGTTAATTGTTAGTAGTTAGTTCACCAAGCACCGAACACTCCAAGAAATCATCACCAAGCCTCCTTATAATTTGAAGAAAATTCGTTTCCAAAGGGAATCGAACCCGAATCTCCCACTAAGGGAGGAACCCGATGGAGTTTAATTAATATTTAAAACTTCGTGTGAACACAGAAATTTTCGTGTTTCATGTACAAAATATATATATGAGTCCAGTTCTATTATAAAGTTTCCTAATGAAGAAATCATCATGGAAACTGGAAGAGTGTATTTCATGATTGATGATAGAAGGAAGTTGGAAGTCGAAGATATATTTGGAGACTGAAGAGTTGGCCCCATATTTTGTAGAACATACGTGTTAGAAATATAGTAACTTGCCGGGCGATTATAATGTAAAGAAAAAATAGGAGATTGAGAGATGCACGGAAATAACACTTAATTGAAATAACAACGAAACAAACTAAATCGTATAAACTAATGTCGAGTCGAGGAAAGCCTCTATCCGCAAGACGAGATACGCCCTGGTGGTGCTCTCGGTTCTGACGTATCGTCTCCAAAGATAAAACGGCAACGTCTCGTAGGTAGCAGCACCACAAACCAACGAGCTCCGGCGAACTGGAACGAGGTGAGGACAGAGCTTCGACTAGATGCTATGTATGCAGAGAGAGAG
>JAYJMF010331132.1:0-12892 GCA_036873715.1 Salvia sclarea
GAAATTCTGGAAAGATTGGACGAAACCAGAACAAGCAGGAGCAGGAAGAAGGTGAATGAATTGGATGGAAGAATCAAGGATAAAATTTGGGAATTCGAAGACAAATTGGAATCCCTTTTAACAGATCAGATTCTCTCACAATTTCCTGCTGCAGATGGAGATGGAGGAATCAAAGGAATCCTTCCATTGTTATTATCCATTGATCTTCACTGCCTACTAGCTCATGTTTCTTCATTCGTCATTGCTCTCTGGGATATGGAGAAGGAATACATTTATGAATTGGGAAATATGCCTCAAGAGCCCTTTTCCGCAACAATTGGCTTCGATTCTGGTCTAACCAAGTCGAAGATGATTGGATCATTGGATCAATTCCGACGTATCAAACATGAACTCATGGCTGATCAGAGACGTGCCCAACAAATCGTTGGAACGGCGGGGATTGGGAAGACGACTCTTGCTAAGGAACTCTATGAAGATCCAGATGTTGTGAGCCATTTCGATTGTCGTGCTTGGGTCACGGTAACACGCACTATGGTAAGCGAAGGGCCTCGATTCGACGAAGTTTTACGAGGCATTGTAGCTCAACTATGTGGAGATACATTCATTCAAGGAGATCTCTTCTTGGAGGGAAAGAAATGCCTCCTTGTGTTGGATGATGTATGGGAGAAAGAGGTATATGATTCCTTCATAAGTTGCTTACCAGAAATCAAAAATGGATTACTTCATATCTTGGTAACTACTCGAGGGGCAAGCCTATCTGCAAAGTTTACCACAAAGGTGCTGTTTTTGCTTGAAGAAGAAAGTAAGGATCTATTATGCGAGAAGGTGTTTGGTGGTAAAGACCTTTGCCCTCCTGAACTCGACAAAGCCGCTACGAAAATCGCCAAGAAATGTGAAGGTCTTCCTCTCATGATAGTCACTGTTGCAGACATCCTATCCAAATCCCAGAATATAGAGCCGGAATACTGGAATGATGTAGTAGAAGAGAGAAATTCAGTGTTCACGGATGCATATAATGAGATATCAGAGGTACTTTTCCCGAGTTACGATTACTTACCTCAATATCTCAAAATGCCTTTTCTCTATATGGGAGTTTTCCCTCTTGATTATGTGACCCCCCTATCCGAGCTCATCAATATGCTGAATGCTGAAGGCTGGTTTTTTCACACAAACGACGAAAAATCCTTGAAGGATTCTGTTTGCCTTTCTTTGGACCAGCTTTGTAGTTTTAGGTATCTTGTTTTATTCATAAGAAAGAGTTTTGCTTGGTATGATCTGCCTAATGATTCCATGTATAAAGCTTTTTGGCTTCATTCTTCGTGGCGGTACGTGTGTAGAGTAGAAGCTAGGAAGAACAAGTTTTATCATGCCTTAAGTAGGCTTGTTGATGGCTATGAAAAAGGTCAGCGCGGTTTGTGTCTCCAAAATAACATTTTATTTGGCATCAAAGAATTCTGCAACTCCGTCCGATTGAACTCTTCATCCTTTGCTCGCTCTCTCCTCTTTTTGGGGCCTTACCACCAATATCCAACCCCGATAGATGTGGGTTTCAGGTTGCTTAGGCAACTAGATGCTCTTAAACTACGTTTCTACACTTTCCCAACTGAGATTCTCACACTAGTCCAACTAAAGTACCTTGCTCTAACTTGCAATGGAGAACTTCCTACGACCATATCCAAACTCTTCAATCTTCGAGTCTTGATTATCCATCCACATATGAACATTAGACGTAGGAGAGCTCCATCATATGTACCAATAGAAATATGGTACATGAAAGAGTTGGAGCATATTGAGATCTTGGGAAAGAGCCTTCAAGTTCCAAACCATGTTGCTTCTTTGGAAAGGCTCTCGACACTTGTGGGTGTGAATGCTAGCATTTCTACTATCGTGGAACTAGCCAAAAGAATTCCTAATATACGGAAATTGGGAGTTCGGATTGAGCTGAGGCCTTATGAAGACCATGACGACCTTTTGAGTTGCTTTGCTCGCATTTCAACACTTGAAAGTTTGGAAACACTTAAATGTAGTATCATAAACCCTGTGATCCGGCCTGAGTATATTGTCCCTGCGCCTCCTAGTTCATTTAAGTTGCCACGTGGATTGAAAAAGTTACATTTGAGTGGGATGGGATTTCCCTGGGAATACATGGATGCCATTAGTTCTTTGCCATCTCTTGAAGTGCTCAAACTGCGATCTTACGCCTTTCGAGGTTCAAAGTGGGAAGCACCACAAGTGGGAAGGTTTCCTAAGCTAAAATTTCTTCTCATTGAAGACAGTGATTTGGTGTGCTTGAACTTATCCCCTAACCTTACCCGCGTAAGCATAAAACATTGCTACAAACTAGAAAGGATCCACTGGCCGTTGTCTCATTATGTGGATCGAATGCTTGAATTTGTGGACTGCAACCCTTTAGCTTTCGCTCGTGCCAAGGAATTGGAATGGGGAGAATATTCTATCCTTGCTGTTACTTTCTCTTCTTCTTTCGAGGAGAAACCAATGTTTCACCACTTTGTAAGGTTAGTTACACTGTAGTTGGGAATTTCACAAATATGAGGGAGGTGTTGTTTATTTATATGCTCACATCCTATTATTATCTATCTATTTTTAGGTATGGGGAACCTACATCTGAGCCACCAAGGTGAGACATCATACAAATAAATGAATCATCAGTGTTGTATTATTGGATTATCGCCTGAATTTAAGAATTAACTTATTTTGCATTATGTTGAATTAGTAAAATTGGTGTTGCATATATTGTTTTAATTGGTATTGTCATATTTGTTTCTTGATGATGTACATTTATAGTGTTTGTTGATCATGGAAATGTGTATGCTCTGTTTTTGTGCTCTGTTGTGATACAGGGAATCCCCTGTTTTGCTCTATATAATATGAATATTATGTTTGCATATAGATATATTAGCATGATCTATTGTTTCATGAAGGAAAAAATAGTGAATATGAGCAGTTTCTAGAGTTTGAAACATGTGGAGTTTGTATATACATATTATGTATGGTAGTAATCTTGAATTCTTTTGTCAGAAAAATATGATAGATACTTTTCTGGTTTGTTTGTTTAGATGGATAAGGTTTTCATTTGATTTTGTGTTTGATTGTTTGGGCAGATGAATACTGAAGAAGATGATGCCTTTTTTTTTTCTTTTTCTTTGCCTTATCAATCTATACTAAAAAGATTGATTTTGGTAGCTAAACATGGAACCAAATTGTTTGTTATTTCCTTCTGTTGGGATAAAATATGATTCTTACTAGTTTACTGTAAAGTAAGTGATGATGTGATTGAATTTTGTTACGTTGGTGAACTGTTTGAGTAGGGATGTCAAAAAAGCCCGAGACCGATGGGCCAACCCGAAAAAATAAGTGTGTAAGGGCCTTTTTTTGTAGCCCATATATGTTTCGGGCTTTTTGGTCCAACCCGAGTGGGCCACCAGGCTAGCCTGATCGGTTTCCGGCCGGCCCGTCGGTCCTCATTTAATAAACAATATATCATATCTTTTACATAATTAACTTGTTTAGGGTTTGTTATTTTGGTCTGGAGTTTGAGAAAATAATTAAGAGAGGTAATTATCGACTCCAGTCTACTTAGCGGCAAGCCTCGTTTCATTAATCAAGTTTTGAGACAATTCCTTCATGTATGTATTTTTACCGTTCTAACATATTGCCTATACATCTATAAACTAAAAACATTAAACTAAGAATTTCCCTTAATATTTCTCCGCATTTTAATTTTGATTTATAATAAATAAAATAAATGAATCACCATTCTTGTATTATTGGGTTTTCACCTGAATTTAAGATTGTAACATATGTTGGATTGTTTTGAGGATTATAACATGAGTGGATTATGTTGATGGCCCAAATCCTACCTTATAAAATAAGATAAGCCCAATAATGATAAGTGTATGGGCCAAATCATTCATTATTAAGATAACCCAACAATGGTAAGTTGATGGCCCAAATTGCCCAGCTATGATAAGTGGATGGCCCAAATTATTGATTTAATTCATTCAGACTTCTTGATCTAATTTGTAAGGAAGTTTACAATAAACAGAACTAATAGTGAGAAACTGAAAAAACTATACTTATATGTGTATAAGTTAACTAATTTTTTTCATGATTAATATAAGATTAGAATTGCAATCGAGCAATGAAATCGACCATTGCTTTCAAACTCAACTTCTATGTTCATTTATTTAGAAAATAAGTAATCAATATTGATCTTGATGGAAATTTGTAGTATTACATCTCTATTTGGATATTATTAAAATTTGTATTTTACAATTTGTTGGGCAATATGATTATCGTGGAACTTTTGAAAATTAAAGAGGAGCTAAGATAATTTATGTAAAAAACACTCATAATTATTGTATATTTATATTTGATGAAGTATATAAATATACGTATGTATTTTAATTCTCTCTTAGACTTATATTGTAATTAAGTAATGAATAACACATAGCTACCTGCTACCCTATCATCTCAAATTGTCAACTCATCTTAGCTTTCACAATTAATGACTATAGAAATAGAGATAATGTAGGAATTAAACCTATATCAAGTCATTTTTTTTTTTTGAAAAGTCAAAATATCAAGTCAATTAATATATTTTTAGCTCCCATTTGTAGCTCCGCCCACGCCGGAATCCGCCGCCGGAAAACCCCACGGCGGCCGGCTCCACCGCCGTCAGCTGCGTGTCTCTACCGGCGTATTCTCCATGAGCCTCTCCTTCCAGGTATGCTTCTCTGCAGAATTTTCTCTGAGGCATTTCGTCGAACAATTTGTGTGTCAATTGCTGGAATGCTTGCTTGCTTCTGTATAATGATGCGCTGTTGAGCAATTTTGTAAAATGTTGACTGTGTAAGTAGGACTTAACATAAGATATGAAAGGACTTAAACCAATTATTAAGATTTGATAAAAAGCCTTTGAAACAAGAAATTAGGACATAGATAAAGACATTACTTTTTGGCTGGGCAAAATTGGTTGGATTGAAACACTCCAATTTTGGATAAGATATGTTTCTTATCTTATCTTTTTTCCCTAAAAGTTGAAAACAAATGATCCAATAACTAAAGTGAAATTCGTGAATAGGATAAGGAGATTAGATATGATTTTTTTTGTAAAAGTTGAAAACATAGGTGGCGTTTGGTTTGTCTGATTAAATGGATTAGATTGATAGTATAATTCCCCTTTAAATTCCCCCTCTCTCATTCATTATGGATGAAAAGAGGAACTTTAAAGGGTAATTATGCTATCAATCTAATCACACAAACCAAACGACTCCATAATGTATTGTTTGATTAATCATACATGATTCAACCAGTTTGCAAGTTGTAAGTCTGCACATATTGTTTTCACCACTTTCACCATTAACCACTTCAATTTATTCCTTCGTTATGGTGCAGTTATTTCTCTGAAGAATACAATTGAATATATTATCCATTCTTCTCATTATAAGGCATTTCTTGGAACACTTGCGCGTAAATTTGCTGGACTGTAGTTTCTGTATAATGTGCTATTGAGGAATTTTATAAAATGTAATGTAAATTGTTTCTGTGTAAGTATGAATATACAGATGCCATAGCTATGAGCCAATGAATATATCTTTCAGCCGCCGCCACCACCACAACAACCACCTTCAACTCCGAGATCAGAGGAATGACGGCTTATGGTGCAGTCATTTCTCTCAAGAACACAATTGACTATATTCTCCATTCTTCCCATTTTACCCTTGTTGAGCCCTCTCCGACAATCATACAACTCGCCTACAATCAGTTGCAGCCCTTGGAAGATGTTCTAGAGAGATTGGATGACACGAGCACAAGTAGAAGTAGGAAGAAGGTGAATGAAGTGGATGGAAGAATCAAGGAGAAAATATGGGAATTCGAAGACAAATTGGAATCCCTTTTAACAGATCAGATTCTTTCACAATTTCCTGCTGCAGAGCAAGTAAGCGGAGATGGAGGAATAAAAGAGACTGCAGTTTGGCATTTCGTATGCAGCTTATTGGATTGCCTGCTTAAATCGAGAAGGAGAGATGGATTGTTATTCTCCATTGATGTTGAGTGCCTAAAAGATGATGTTTCTTCCTTCATCAAGGAGCTCAAGGATATGGAGAAGGAATACATCTATGAATTGGAAAATATGCCTCAAGATCCCATTTCCACAACAATGGGCTTCGATTCTGGTCTAACCAAGCCAAAGATGATTGGATTATCGGATCTATTTCAAGAAATCAAATATGTTCTTATGGTAGAATATCATGAGATGCGTGTCCAATCAATTATTGGAACCGCCGGCATTGGGAAGACCACTCTTGCAAAGGAGATTTACGGAGATGCAGATATTGTGAGCCATTTCGATTGTCGTGCTTGGGTCACGGTAACACGCACTATGGTATGCAAAGGGCCTCAATTCGATGAAGTTTTACGAGGCATTGTAGCTCAACTGTGTGGAGGTACACTCATTCAAGGAGATGAAAAGATAGCTAACTATTTGGAAGGCAAGAAATGCCTCATTGTGTTGGATGATGTATGGGAGAAACATGTATTCGATTGCTTCGAAAAATCCTTATCAGACATCAAAGGTGGATTATTTTATATCTTGTTAACTACTCGAGTGATAAACCTACCTGCATATAGAATCACAGAGATGCAATTTTTGACTGAAGAAGAAAGTAAGCGTCTACTGTGCCACAAGGTGTTTGGTGATAAAGATCTTTGCCCTCGTCAACTCGACAAAGCGGCTACCAAAATTGCCAAGAAATGTGAAGGTCTTCCTCTCATGATAGTCACAGTCGCAAACATCCTATCGAAATCCCAGAATAGAGAGCCGGACTACTGGAATGATGTAGCAGAAGAGCGGAATTCAGTCTTCACGAATGCATATAATGACATATCAGCGGTACTTCTCCCAAGTTACGACTATTTACCTCAATATCTCAAAATGCCTTTTCTCTATATGGGAGTTTTCCCACCCGGTTATGAGATTCCTCAATTCAAGCTCATGAATATGCTGAATTGTGAGGGTTGGTTTCTTGACACAAACAAAAAGAAATCCTTGAAAGATTCTTTCTGGGCATGTCTGCACCAGCTTTGTATGTGTAGGAAACTTGTTTTATTCAAAAGAAAAAGCATCCTTTGGTTTACTCGGAGATATGATTTCATATATAAAACTTGTTGGCTTCATTCTTCGTGGCTGTACGCATGTAGAGGAGAAGCTAGGAGGAACAAGATGTATCAAGTCTTACATACGCTTGTTGATAGCTCTGAAGAAGGTCAGCGCGACTTATGTCTCCACAATAACATTTTATTTGGCATCAAAGAATTCTACGATTCCATCAGATTGAACTGTGCATCATTTGCGCGTTCTCTCCTTTTTTTGGGGCCTTACCACCAATATCCAACCCCGATAGATGTGGGTTTCAAGTTGCTTAGGGAACTAGATGCTCTTCAAATTCGTTTCTACACTTTCCCGGCAGCGATTCTCGCACTAGTCCAACTAAAGTACCTTGCTCTAACGTGCAACGAAGAACTCCCTTCAACCATATCCAAACTTTTCAACCTTCGAGTCTTGATCATTCATCCACATATCAACATTACATGTTGTAGAGCTCCGTCATATATACCCATACAAATATGGGATATGAAAGAGTTGGAGCATATCGAGATCTTGGGAAAGAGCCTCCAAGTTCCAAATGGTGTTGCTTCTTTAGAAAAGCTCTCGACACTTGTAGGTGTGAATGCTAGCATTTGCACCATCTCGAAACTCTCCAGGAGAATCCCTAACATAAGGAAATTGGGAGTTCGGATCGAGTTGGAACCTTACGACGACCATAATGACATTTTGAGTTGCTTTGCTTGCATTTCGACACTTAAAAGCTTAGAGACACTCAAGTATAGCATCATAAATCCCGAACTCGAGTATGGGCATATTATCCAACCCCCTCCTAGTTCGTTGATGTTGCCACGTGGATTGAGAAGGTTACATTTGAGCGGCACATGCTTTCCCTGGGAATACATGGATGTCATTGGCTCCTTGCGAGATCTTGAAGTGCTCAAATTGCGATGTTACGCCTTTCAGGGTTCAACTTGGGAAGCACCGAAAGAGGGGAGGTTTCCTAAGCTACTATTTCTTCGGATCGAAGACTCTGATTTGGAGTGCTTGCACTTACCCCCTAACATTTCCAACTTAAGCATAAAGCATTGCTACAACCTAGAAAGGATCCAATGGCCGCCGTCTGTTTATAGTGACAGAAAGATTGAATTAGTGGACTGCAATCCTTTGGCTTTCACTTGGGCCAAGGAATTGGAACTAAGTGGATCTTCTTACGTTAACGTTACTATCTCTTCTTCTTTCGAGAGGAAACCGACGATTATCAACCGTGCAAGGTTAGTCATGCTATTGCAAATGAAAGTAGGATTTCAAATTCTTATTATGCTCAAAATAGACTTGATTTGAGTGTTGCTGTTTCTAGTCAAATTTGATGTTTTATGATGTTGCCTTTGTGACTTATCCTCCAAATATTTATTTATGCTCGCACCTTATATTTATTTGTCAATTTT
The DNA here is from genome assembly GCA_036873715.1 of Salvia sclarea. Lineage (NCBI taxonomy): Eukaryota > Viridiplantae > Streptophyta > Magnoliopsida > Lamiales > Lamiaceae > Salvia > Salvia sclarea. The sequence continues at coordinate 8,578 of JAYJMF010331132.1, forward strand.
CAGGGAAAGGCAATACATACCTTGAACCAGAAAGGTGAGACACCATGCTCTCCATCCCCATATGTTTATAATTTCAGTGGTTGTGTTATTGTGATTCAAAATTTCTGATTTATTTCAGATTCTGTAAAAATATGTGAATGATATGATAGAATTAATAGAGAGTGTAGTAGCTCTGTAAAACTTCAAGTTATGATTTTGGGCTGAAATGTGTAGCTGCTTATTCCATTACATAACTACTTGTGTAACTACAGTTTCCTTCTCTAATATTATTGCATTATATTGCCATGAAAGCTTCACTGGGCTTTTCTTGTTTATTTTGGATTCTGTAAGAAATATTTCAAGGTCTGAGCAAGTGGGATGAGATGATCCTATTAATGTTTAACTTATGATTTTGGGCTGTGAAATGTAGAGCTACTTATTCCATTACATAACTACTTTTGTTAGTAGAGTTTGTTTCTCTAATATAATAGCTTCACTTGGAACACATACACACACACACAGAGTTGTAGAGTTTGTTGAAAAATGGAGAGTTGTATATTATGTGAATGTGATTTCCTATTTGATGTTGTGTTGATTGTTTGGGCAGATTAAAGAAGATTATTGTAGGCTTGTGCAGGAATTTGGGCAATTATTTTGTTTTTCTTTGGTAGTTTCAGTTCAACCAAAAAGATTAAGGGATATTAGCCCCTAAATACATGAACTTTGCCCGGATTCTGGAATTGCACATGAGCTTTAATTTCTGTTTGAAAATACACGAACTTTCAATTTTTCTTAATTTTCCCACACGACTAATTTCCGGCGAAATCGATACTTACGTGGACACCGGAAATGCTAAGGTGGACAAAACACCGGCAAATTAAACGACGTCGTTTACTATTTAAGGCTTTGCGATTTGTCCACCTTAGCATTTCCGGTGTCCATGTAAGTATCGATTTCGCCTGAAATTAGCCGCGTGGGAAAATTAAGAAAAATTGAAAGTTCGTGTATTTTCAGGCAGAAATTAAAGCTCATGTGCAATTTCAGAATCCGGGCAAAGTTCATGTATTTAGGAGCTAATATCCCTTACAAATTGTGTGCAACGCGCGCACTCTCAGCTAGTTTCCTTAAAAAGCTTTATAATTAAGCATGATGTTTTATTAAATTGACTTGGAAAAAGGTGAATTCAACATAAATCACCATAAAATCAATTATTTTTCTTCACTCTATAAACTTTCAACAATGATTAATTTCACATTTGACCATCCAACCATTAACTATATATATTGAAGGGACCATTATCAATATATTATTAGGTGGCTATGCAACACCATAAACTACGGGTACACAAAATATTGGATGAATATTGTTTTAAATTGCAAGCCATGTTGGCAGTATCAATTATATTTAATTTATAAAAATATATTGCTCAAATTCTAAAGTATTGATTTTATATCAATTGTATATCTCTATATTTTTTCCTGACTCCAAAAATAAACGCGATTCGCGGGATTATCACCGTTTAGCTAACAATAATTTTTAAAAATGCACATGGCAAAAACAATGCCGCTGTTATATTTAAGTTTTTAATAAAGTAAATTTTTAGAATTTAATTAAAAGGCCAATTTAATTCAAATATATTAAAAAGGATGTGATAGTGTACGCCATATTTTTAGGTGTGGATAAAGAGTTACAGAGTATTATATAGATAGATTTTTTTTTTATAAATAAATACAGAAATTTTAAAGGCCGCGTCACGGAGGATTCGAACTCGGGACCTTTGTGTCTCTATATATATTAAATTAATATACATAATCGATTATTTTATACAATTATTCTTAAAATAAAATATATAATAAATCATCTATATTTTGTATCGTAGAAAATTTTCTATTAGTATAAATTGATTTTTATTTATTAATCCAGAGAGAAATAGATCACCCTTGCATTGCACGGGCACAACACTAGTTCCAAAGATACATGACATCTAAGCCCCTAATTTCCTTACACAAGCCACGTCACTTTTCCTTATTTATAATTTTTGATTTTTTTATTATTATCAAAAGTTTCGTTTCATTATTTATTATCATTATTATTTTTGCAAATCTTTGAAAATGGGGCAAAGGTTGTTGACTAAACTGTTAGTCAGTTTAACTTCAGAATGAAAAATTGGTTGATAGTCTGAAGTTCAACGAAGGGTCAACCTTAGGAAAATAAAGGGGAATTATGAATCTTATTGATTGCCCAAAGGTTTGTCAGTTAGATTAATTGTAGTGGGCAAAATCAGTGTAGCTCAACAAACTACCAAACCCGGCTAGGAAGAGCGGCCTTATTGGCCCATCATGCTCTTGACAAACCCAGGACCAACCTCCTAGGCCCACCACGGCCTCGACAGGCCCTGGCCCCGAGCCCATCCGTCTTGAGAAAAGATAAGGTCGAATCACCCAATAGAAACCCTAAAGGCGACGTCTAACTAGCCCCGGATAATTGGAGCTACCTGGGGGGTAACCCTAGACCAGGTCAAACCCGAGCCGCCACAAGAAGACTATATAACCACGCTCAGGGGATGGAGGGTGGGGAGAGAGAGGACACGTTCTCATACTTACTCGTATTAACTCACACGATCTCACGAACATTCTCTTTAATTATTCTCGTTATTTATTTTCTTTCCCGTCTTATTACGTGAAACGATATTAACTTGAGCGTCGGAGGCCTTCCATCGACACCCCCACCGATGCTCTCAAGAGGGCTCTAACATGTTCTTTGGTCTCAAGTTGCTAGTGCCCGTCGATCCGGACGTACCCGACGTCTCCCTTCCGTTATTGTTGGATTTACCCCAAACACTAATAACTTAGCAGCGGAAAGCGATTTAACTTATAGCCTTAGGTTATCAAATAGAAACTCAATTAGGTAATCAGATTTTAGCGTCAGTATTCAGAGAGATATACGCAGGTAGAAACAATGAAATACTGAATGTAAAAACTCAGAGAATTTTACGTGGCTTGGAGTAAATTGCTCCTATGTCCACGGACTGTTGATCAAACAACCTTTCACTCACAAGTGCTTACGGGTGCACTGTAAACCTTTCACTAGCTTCATTCACTAGTGCCAACTCTCAGTGTTGGATTTCTCCTCTTAGTTTGCAGTTACTAAGAAACCAATACACTTAGCTTACAGGTGCTAAGAACCAAGTATTCAGACGGCATGTCTCGAACACGCACTCAAACTCTAACTTTTCTAACAGGATAAAAAGGTTTGGTTCGAAATGCTCCAACTGATTATAGAGAAAGCCTTTCTGCAATCGGTCTATAGGGTTAGGATAGGATATGTATTTGCCTAGGAATTCTAAAAGAACAAATAGTATCTCAGAAAACTGAGATGAAACAAGATGGCTTGAGTTCTCTTCTTCGATTCTAACTTTGATAGCAAGGGAAGGGCTGGCTAGCAAATTTGGCAGAGCTTCAGCTTGTGTGTAGAATCAGTGAGAATCGAAGTGAGAATGAGCTTACCTATTGTTCGCCCCCGAACAAAACACGACACAGAGCAAAGCATATAGGCAAAATGATGTGAATGGCCTCAAAGTTTTCAACACAAAACATATCAAAAACTTATGCACATAAACCTCTCATTCAAATCCACAAATTCATTCATATCAATCAAGTGCATTGTCAAAATAATCTTCACGGTATGTGAGCCTATAAAGTGCACTCTTAACTCTCAAGTGTATAGCAAAGGGACGTATTTACACTCTTTGTTTTTGTTATAATGTAGGCTCTTTGGCAAGGTTGGATAAATATAGGCAAAATGACTCATAATCCCAAGTGAAAAATTCACAAAACACTACAAGTTCTACTACCTTTCAAAATTAAGCTCAATTACTCCAACAAAAACCAATTCACCATTTTTTTTCCATTCTTTCCAACTCAACCAAATAAGAGGAAATCTTCAATTTTTGTGTTACACTACCCATTTATGCTTACTTTCTTTTCTTTTCTTTTTCTTTTTCTTTTTCTTTTCTTTTCTTTTCTTTTCTTTTCTTTTCTTTTCTTTTCTTTTATTTTTTTCTTTCATCTTTTGTATTATTTTTTTTAAGCTCATATGGGTAGGCAACTAACTTCACAACTCTACATTCTCCTCAACTTTCTCAACTCTCTTTTCTCCATAATTTTTTTTCTTTCAACTTTTGGGAGACTGTTGGGTCCCTTTGTATACTGAACAGGTGTATGGGTGGGGGGGAATACACCTGAGTGCAACTTTTAGAGATACTCCCTCCGTCCACAAAGAGTGTTCCACTTTGTGGACGGCACGGGTTTTAATGAAAAATGAAGGAATTGTGTGA